>APFE031355559.1:0-22076 GCA_000404065.3 Pinus taeda | reverse complement strand
GAAAAGCAATAAGACATATATCTAGCTCAACTTTAGTGGATTTGATATCATGCACTATAGATTTTATTTCAGATGCAAAAGCAAGAGGGTCATTATTTTGCAGTTCAAGAGTGAAGAGTTTAATCATAAGTTGGACGACTTCAAGTGCAGAATGTGAGTCATAGAGCTCTTTCAGCTTTTGTAAAGCTTCAAAGGTAGTTGAACATGTTGTAAGGTGACGACTCACCTCCTTATTTACAGACGCTGCTATTAATGCATAGGCTTTGCTGTTCTTGTTTTCCCAGATGGCAAGCTCTTTGTCTGATGTAGGCTTTTCTGGGTCACTGTCTCCTTCTCCGACACACTTCACAATTACAAAGCATCCTCTTATTTCGTAGAAGCGGCTCCCTTCTATATGCGTTCTATGATGTATCTCAAAGCATGAAAAACATGGGCTTTCGCTTCTCCACTTGGGCAGCAAAGACCTCTTGCACATCCATCGACGAAATCATCGCAGCATTCCAAGTAGCCATATAATCCAAACCCTTGTGCACCGACAAATCCCAATTTCAACAGAACGGCCTTCGTTCAAAGAAGCGGGCAATTTGAAACCAGAGAAACCAGCAGAAAGCCAGAATCTCCAACTCACAAACACGAGAGTAGTTCAGTACACCGTGTTGAAAAGTTGAATGAGACTTGAACTGATATATGAAAGAGACATCAGTAACTCCGGAGTTATAAAAATCAGTAATCAGTTTCTCTAGGTGCGCATTTTTCTGTTAAAACCAGCAGGTGGGTATTTCGAAAGGACCTTATCCAAGGCAGCATGAAACTTAGAACGTACTATCACAGGCCAAAACAAGCCTTTGTTGGGACAGTTTGAAACGGCAAAAGGCATGCACCTGGCCAGGAAGGGGAAACGCTCAAAACGAAAATTCCTCAAACGAATTTACCGATTCTGCGTGATTTACCAGTTCCATTCATACTCACATATAACTAAAATAATATCAACAAAGAATCAGCTTACAAAGAAAACCCTCCTTCGTTGGGCAGCGAACCAAAAGTTTCAACAGGCAGCATTCCAGGCAACGGACAAAAAAATACAGGAAGCGGACCAAAATTAAACATGAAACGGTTACCAATTCAGGCGTTTGAAGGCAGCGGCAGTCTTCAGGCAGCGGCAGTCTTCAGTCTTCAGCTATTTCAGGGATGTCAGAGACTGAGCAGCTCTCAGGCAGGAGTTACAACTATTTCTGGGACCTGTGCTCTGATACCATGTCAGGCCAGGGTAACTCCAGAATGAATGAGCGAGAGAAAACTGATTGATATTATTCATTAGGTAACATACATTTATATACATAAATATGACGGATCAGTTTATCTTCTGGATGATTGTCCAGTTCACCCATCCGTTTCGGATTAGGTGTCAACATTTATAATGATTTTATATATACTCTCTATATAATGTTGGTGATTTTTAAGGTAAAATAATTTTATATTGTAAAATATGGGCGAATCATTTTTTTGTTGTTGGAAAAATCATTGAAAATTAGCCCACATGTGAATATTAGCCCCTAAAATTTTCTATGGTCATATCCTCAAATATAAATTTCTCCCAAGTACCAAAACATTTTCAATGGATACTATTATTCATGTATGAATTTTTGAAATAAGGCTATAAACTGTAGAGCATACCTTGGAAATAATTAGATAAGAAATAAGCCTTATCAATCAAACATAGATAGTAGATTTGTAAATCCACACAGGAATAATCCTAAGGATAGCAAAGCAGTTTCTCCTCTATTATATTATACTGAATGTTATCTATCATAACTATTATCATAAAATAGTTGATTGTAGAATATTAAAATTCAAATCAGCTCCTCATATTAAGTGCTCAAGGGAAACCAATACATGGAAGAAGAAAAATCAAAGAAAAGATTGGAGAATGTGGCATTGTCTTATATGCCTAATACCAAGGCATTTATTGCTATGTGGATGATAAATGTTCTAAACATATGATTGGTGATTGTAACAAATTCTTGTCATTAAGAGAAGATAAGACAAACAATGATAAGTTTAGAAATGATGCTCTAGGAAAGATCATGGGAAAGAAAACAATAACTTAATGGAAGAGGTAAGGCTCAAGACATTATTTTTATGGATGGACTCAAGAACAATTTATTGAGTGTGATTCAAATGCGTGATAAGGGGTATGATGTCACTTTTCATTTTAAAGGATTTGAAATAAAGAATTCAGATATAGGGAAAGTAGTGGCAGGAGCTATAAGAACATCAAGCCATGTATACATATTAAATGAAGACAATGAAAAATGTTCCATGGGAAAATATGATGAGAGATAGTTATGGCATAGGAGGTTGAGACACTTTCATTTTACCATATTATAAATCTCAACAAAATGCAAGTTGTGAGGGTGATCTGAGTTGACTCAACTCCCGGATTTAACCAAGATCTTTTACTTCTGTGATGTTGTTAGAATTGCATTTAAAAGAGAATAAAGGAACATATATGGATGTTGTAAAGAAGAGGGAACATGACAAGAATCAACAACATAAAACACAAGACGTTGATAACAAATTTTGTCTAGGAGGGACTACATCTTTGGGCCCCATTGTCAAGATGGTGTAGGTTGCTACATTAAGTGTTGGAAAGAGTGATGATGTACATGATTGTGTTTTCTCTATCGTGCAAGAAATGTGCCCTCATGCAAGAGTGGCTTCACGATATGTTCTGCTAAAGGAAATCACATTCACAAAAGGACTCCTATCAGCATGACATAATTTCATGTATGATAATAATGAGAATCTCACCAACATGGCATCAAATGGATCTCAATTCAAACATACATGGTGACACATGAGTATCCCATCAACATGGAAGCAAAGGGATCTCAATCAAAACATGACAATAAGTACATCTCACATCAAGAACAAAACAAGATCCCACATCAAACATCAAACAGGGATCTATACAGTACAATGCATCTTAAGCAAAGAGAAAAAGAAGTACATGATCACACTACATATACCTCACATCAAGGAGTTATCTAAAGAAGACGGTGATAAACTACTGGATTTGGATGTACCATCAATCTCGTGGCCTCAAATATCATGGAAATGACAGCTCACACATTGAATGCTGACACCTTCACTCCACTTTGAAAAGCAGCCAAAAAATGGAATGATAAAATGGAAAATCTGATTACACCATCAGATTTGTGGTGTCGAATAGTGTAAAATCGACTATCAATTTTTTGAATTCTGACAAAGTGAAAATTTGGAGCTACAAGAATCTTTTAGATTCCCCCTAGATTCCTCAAATATTCCCTCTTCCAGGTCATTTGAAGATCTGTTCCTCAGATCAAAATTCTGTCTGGGCCATCAGGTTCGTGTCACTGAGAAGTGTAGGATTGACATAAAGTTTGTCAAATTTGGACACTGGAAAAATTCCGCCCTCCAGAAAGTTGGGCTCAATCATGGTTTTTCTTGCCTCTGCTCCACGCTCATGGTTCCACCTGCAATTCATTAAAAAATTGTCTCAAAAATCATGTCAGGGTTCCGCTCCTGGTTCCATCGCTCATGGCTTTGAAATAAAATATTAATATATCAATTTTCACATTGGCTTCTTCGACCTCAAATCTGCTCCTCCTTTCGATGTTGCACTCAGGGCATGTTTATATGGTGGTAGGGTGGTAGACTTTACAAAGCCTCCACCCATGGCGTGGTGGTTAGGCAGAAGAATGGAGGTGGAGGGGTCGGGGGATCAAATCCTGCCTCTCCCAAAATTGCCACAATGTTTATTTTACTGAACCATTTTGTAACATTTTACATAACCATTATATATATATGAGCACGGCTTTTATGGGTTTTGTATTAATTTGGGGCTACCCGCTTGAGAGACTGCCACATGGGTCGAGCAGGTTCGACCCTCGCTGGCTCCCTTACATGGTGATGGTTATGATATGTGAGGTTCGCTCCATGCGGCCCTGTCCCAATCCTTAATGTGACACACACCATATTTTTATATGGTTTTCATATGTTAACCATGTTTCAAATTTTAACAATATTCGTTATAATGAGTTATATATAGGGTGATTCTTTTTATGAAAATAAGGGTCATTGGACGTTTTAAAGACGCAACAATTTCTCCCACCTAGGGGCTAGATTCTAGTGATCACTTCTGGTGCAATTTGTAGGACCATTAACCCTACCACTTGGCTAAGTCAACCCTAAAATTTGACTGGCCCTACCTCCCTCATACAAGCTCAAATTTGAGTGTCGTTTGCACTGTTGGAATCAGGGTGACAAGAACTTCAATTTGGTGTTGGTTTGAGAGCAATCTAACCACTTTGAATTTTTACCTTTTCTGAGTCCTTTGGGACTTCTGCGTGTGTCTGGAGCCACCTGGATCAATCCTCCCCACTAAGGAGCTTTTGGTCCTCCAAAATCATGAAAAATAATTTGAAACTTATTTGTACCCTGTCTGCACTTACAAGTATCTGATATGTCACCCTTGCTTCTCCTCCACCTTTGTCCTTCAAAGCCATAAGAGATTAGCCAACACCTGCAACCTCTACAAACTTGTAGTAAACTATTTTGCAAAATACATGCTTTATTTACAAGACCAACTAATGACCCAAGCATTTCATATTTTCCACGAGTTTATAGCACATACTGATGGTCAAGTTTAAATCAAAATGGAAACAATACCCCAGATATGAAAACAAGGCCAAAATATCATTGTTTCTTCAACATGTGATGGAAAACACATCATCACTGCAACACGTGATTTAAAAAGATAAGGCCACTCACTATTGGTGCTTTAACAAGTAATGGAAACACAACATCACTTTCATAGTTTAAAATACAATACAAAATAAGACTAGACACCATTGTTGCTTAATAAGTGATGGAAAACACATCATCACTTTTACATTTTAAAATGCAAGAAATGATTTACAAAAGCATGACCATGACAAACTAACATATCTAGAAACCATTTTTCACTTATCAATGTGAATGGATCATCCCCCTACAGTGGTTTTGCTTGTCGAACGTATTTTTGAACTAGTTCATGGACCAATGTTTTATCTTTAAGGTGCTGCTCTGGATGGAACCACCAACATGTGGCCTTTCCGTGACCACTTCTGTTGCAATGACTGCAATACGTCTTTTTCCTCCATATCTTCTTAACATGTTTCTTTGCTTGTTGTTGAGAGGGTCTTTCATGCCTCATCCTTTTTCGTGCTGTCATTCTCTTCCAGAACTCAACAAATGTATGGTTATGTAATCCACAAAAAGTACATGTTTTTCGATTCCATGTTTTATATTCATCATTAACAACATGATTATAATTGAAATGGACATTCAAATATTGAGACTATTTATACCTTTCCTTGCTGTCTCTGGTGTCATTATGGCGATTAGAGCTTGCCTTAGCTCTTTCCCTGCAATGGGCACTGCCATGGGATGATGGGGATGTGTTCCCATTATTCTCTTTCCTCGATGATTTCAATGATGTCTCTAAGAATCTAACACCTTCGAGAATTCTCCTTCAGTGCATCCAAAGCTTTCGTATTGAGGTCTCTGCACATCGTTCAATGGTTGAGTTATGCCTTGGCTATTAACACCAAGTTTTAACTCCTTGTTCCTCATCCTGGTAAGGAGCCTCATGTTTGTCCATGTAATTGGTATCTCCACATTTCCAACATAAATTATACTATGTGAAGATGAAACTGAAGGGAAATCAACATCTTTTACCTCCATTATCGAGTTGGAATGAATTGATGAGGGCTTCTCATCATTTTTTGTTGGTGGTTTTTTGTCTATCCTAGCGCATTCCCTAACTTCCTTTTTGACATATCCAAGTCTTGTTCGACAGGGTAATTCCTCTACTTTGATGAGGTTGACAATGCCTTGGCCATTAATGTCTAAGCCTTTTCCTTCATACCCCATTTTCTTCAGCGGTTTGGAGCCAATTCCTCTGGTATGATTTTGAAAACAGTGAAATCATCATCAGGAAACATACATGAAGATAGAGAATTAATTTTTACCACACATGGGTCATGCTACAGCTTTTCCAAGGCCTCATCCTTAGCTTGCAGTTGTCGTAGCAAAATATGTTTCTCCTTTTTCGCTTCTTGTACAAGCATCTTCAATTCAACGTTATCTACGTGAAGATTCTCGCTGTTGTGCTTCAATTCTTCTAGGGCCTCTTTCGTGGCTCGCAACTAAAGATGTAATCACTGCTTTTCCTCTGTCTCTTCTTGTAAATCTTCATACATTATTTCCACATTTTTGGACACTTTGAGCTGGTCTCGTACATCACTTTTTCATCCTCCATCATTTCATGTTCCATTATTCATGCTCGAAATTGACATTTACGCAAAGATCGCTCTGATACCAAACTTGATCCGAGTTGAATCAACTCTCAGATTTAGCCAAGATCTTTTACTTCTGTGATGTTCTTAGAATTGAATTTAAAAGAGCGTAAAGGAACATATATGCATGCTATAAAGAAGAGGGAACATGACAAGAATCAACAACATAAAACACAAGACGTTGATAACGAAGTTCATCTAGGAGGGACTATGTCTCTAGGCCCCGATGTCAAGATGGTGTAGGCCACTGCATTAAGTGCTGGAAAGAGTGATGACGTACATGAATGTGTTTTCTCTATCATGCAAGGAATATTCCCTCATGCAAGAGTTCCTCCACGAGTTGTTCCGCTGCAGGAACTCTCATTCACAAAAGGACTCCTATCAGCATGACATAATTTCGCGTATGATAATAATGAGCATCCCACCAACATGGCATCAAAGGGATCTCAATTCAAATATACATGGTGACACATGAGTATCCCGTCAACATGGCGACAAAGGGATATCAATCAAAACATGACAATAAGTACATCTCACATCAAGAACAAAACAAGATCACACATCAAACATCAAGCAAGGATCTATACAACACAATACATCTCAAGAAAAGAGACAAAGAAGTACATTGCATATACCTCACATCAAGGAGTTATTTGAAGAAGAGGATGATAAACTGCTGGATCTCGATGTACCATCAATCTCGTAGAGTCAAATATCATGGAAATGATTGCTCGCACATTGAATGTTGACACCTGCACTCCACTTTGAAAAGTGGCTGAAACAAGGAATGACCAAATGGAAAATATGATTAAACCATCATATTTTTGGCATTGAATAATGTAAAATTGACTGCCAAATTTTTGAATTCTAACAAAGTGAAAATTAGAGCTACATAAATCTTTTAGATTCCCCCTAGATTCCTCAAAGATTCCCTCCTCCGGGTCATCTCACGATTTGTTGCCCAGATCAGAATTTTTTCTATGCCATCAGGTTCGTGTCACTGAGAAGTGTGGGATTGACATAAAGTTTGTCCAATTTGGACACTGGAAAAATTTCGCCCTCCTGAAAGTTGGGCTCAATCATGGTTTTGCCTGCCTCTGTTCCACACTCATGATTCGACCTGCAATTCATTAAAAAATTGTCTCGAAAATCACGTCAAGGTTCCTTTTCTAGTTCCATCGCTCATGGCTCTGCAATAAAATATTAATATAACAATTTTTGCGTTGACTTCTTAGCTCTCAAATCTGCTCCTCCTTTTGCCATTGCATTGAGGGCACATTTATATGGTGGTAGGGTGATGGACTTTATAAAGCTGCCACCCGTGGCGTGGTGGTTAGGTGGAAGAATGGAGGCAGACAGGTTGAGGGATCAAATCCCACCTCTCCAAAAATTGGTGTATGGTTTATTTTACTGAATCGTTTTGTAACATTTTACATAACCGTTATATATATATGAGTGCAATTTTTTATGGGTTTTGTATTAATTTGGGGTTGCCCACTTAGGGGACAACCACGTGGGCTGGGTGGGTTCAACCCGTGCTGGCTCCCTTACATGGTGACGGTTATGATATGCGGGATCCGCTCCATGTGGCCCCATCCAAATCCTTAATGTGAGGTACACCATATTTTTATATGGTTTTCATATGTTAACCATGTTTCAAATTTTACCAATATTCGTTATAATGAGTGGTGACCATATTTTTATATGGTTTTCATATGTTAACCATGTTTCAAATTTTAACAATATTCTTTATAATGAGTTATATATAGGGTGATATTTTTTTATGAAAATAAGGGTCATTGGACGTTTTAAAGAGGAAAAAATTTTGCATGTTGGTGGCTAGATTCCAGTGACCACTGCCAATGCAATTTGTAGGAACATTAACCCTGCCACTTGGCCAAGTCCACCCTGAACTTTTACTGGCCCTATCTCCCTCATACAAGTTTAAATTTGAGTGTTGTTCACACTGTTGGAATCAGGGTGATGAGAACTTCGATTTGGTGTTGGTTTGATAACTATCTGACCACTTAGAATTTTGACCCTTTCTGAGTCCTCTGGGACTTTTGCATGTGTCTAGAGCCACCTGAATCAGAGGAACTTGCCAAAAATATCAAATCCAAGTAATAAAATTTGCAAATCATGCCAAATTTATAAGCAAGTTTGAGTGCCTTGCAAGTCAAAAGAAAATTTGTCTACTAGTCCCTTATAACTAGTTCATAGAGACTTATGTGGTCCCTCAAGAAATAAGACCCTGAGTGGTGAATGGAACTTTATGCTAATAATTTATGATTATAACAGGCTTACGTGGATCACATTTTCAAGCATTAGTTTGAAGAGTTTAAAAGGTTCAAAATTTTCAAATCCATGGTTGTAAACCAAATTGATTACAAATTGAAGTGTTTAAGGTCATATAGCAGTGAAGAGTTTACTCTGAATGATTTTGATCATTTTTGTGAAGAACATGGCATAAGAAGACAATTCAGAGTTGCAAATACTCCAAAACAAAATTAGACCAATGCAACAAATGGCTAGAGCTACTTTGGATGAAATAAATCTGCTAAATACTTTTTGGGTTGATGTTGTTCATACAACAATCCATATTTTAAACAAATCCCATCTTAGGCCAAATAGCAACAAGACTCTCTATAAATTGTGGAATGGAAAACCAGCCTTAATAAAGCACTTGAAATTCTGTGGCTGCAAGTGCTACATTAGGAACAATGACAATTTGGGTAATTCCAATGCAAGAGAAGATGAAGGATGTTTTTAGGATATTACACTTATAGTGAAGGCTATAGATGTTATAATAATATATTATGAAAAGTTGTTTACAATATTGATGTGAGAGTGGATTATGAGTTACCTCTCAAAGAAAACAACCAATATTTATTAGTCCACCTAATTAGACTGACAATGAAGATGAAGCAATGCAACTTGAAGAAAAAAGAGAAGAAGAAGAGGAAAAGTGATCTCACCCAAATACCCCCTCTGGGTACGTTAAAAAACATCATCTTATAAATCTCATTGTTGGTAATAAGGAAACAGGAGTCCAAACTTAAAGAAGATTAATAAATAACTCCATCAATCTCATATTTCTATGTTGTCCATGATTGAGCCAAAATATTTTTCTCAAGAAAGATAAGATAAGCTTTGGATAAAAGCCATGCATGAAAAGTTAGATCAGATTGAGAAAAATCAAACTCAGCAATTAGTTCCAAGACCATTAACCAAAATTGTTATTGGCACAAAGTGGTTCTTTACAAACAAATTAAATGAGGATGGACAAGTTGTGAGAGAAAAATGCTAGATTAGTATGTAAAGGTTATGCTGAAGTTGAAGGAATGGATTTTGATGAAATTTTTCTCCTATAGCAAGTTTAGAAGAAATTATAATTTTTCTATCATTTTCTTCACAATAATTTCAAAGTTTATCATATGGATGTAAAATAATCATTCTTGAATGTTGAACTTGAATAAGAGGTTTATATAGAACATCCTAAATTTTTTCAGTTGTCAGAAAATATTGAGGTAGTGTGTAACCTAAAAAGCATCATATGGACTATAACAAGCACCGAGGGCATGCTATTCAAAATTAGGCGAACAACTATAGCATCCAAGCTTCAAAAGAGGGACATATGACAGTAATTTGTATATCAAATATGAAAATGAAAATATTTTAGCTATTGTTGTTTATGTTGATGACATCCTTTTTGGTAGTGATGGACATTTACTTGGCCAAAAGTTTGCAACTAATATGCTTGATGAATTTCAGATTTTTATGCTTGCGGAACTCTCATGTTTCCTTGGATTATAGATTACTTAATCAAAAAAAGGTATATTAATTTCTCAAGGAAAATAGCTCAAAGAAATTTTGAATAAGTTTTGGATGGAAGAATGTTCACTCGTCAGTACTCATATGGTCACTTGATGAAAACTAATCAAATATGATGAGTCACCAGAGTTAAATGAAACAATGTAAAAATAAAAAATTGGTAGCTTTTTGTACCTAATAACATTAAGGCCAAAAATTATGAAAGTTATTGGTGTAGTTTCAAGGTATCAATCAATCCCCAAGAAAAGGAATCTCTTAATTCAAAGAGGAATTTTAATTATTTAAGAGCCACAATGGACTATTGGATATGGTATCCGAAGGGGAAAAGATTCTTTTACTACATAGACAAATGTTGATTGGCTTGGAAATCTAGATGATAGTAAAAACACAAATGGTGGTGCTTTCTTCCTAGGGAAGTGTTTGGTGGCTTGGCTAAGAAAAAAGTATACATCTATATCAATTTCTACTGTTAATTTCAAGTACATAGTAGCTACAACATGTTGTACTCGTATTTTTTGGATGAAGCAAAAGTTACAAGACATAAATGTAACTTATGATAAACCCATTCCCATTATATGTGATAACACATTTATTGCTATTAGTATATCCAAGAACTATATTCTTCACTCAAAGACCAAGCATATTCCCATAAAGAATCACTTTCATATAGAATGGGTGGATAATTAGATTGCAAAGTCGAAGTATATATCCATACAGGAGCTAGTTGTTGGTAATTTCACGAGACCTCTTGCCTAAGAGCCTTTTGAGTACTTAAGGAAAAATTTGAGAGTGATGTCTCACTCATCTCTTTTCTAGTGTTCTTCATTAGCAAATATGCTAGTTTTCTAAATATTTCTTGAGCGTGTCTATATGGTTGGAAAGAAGAAAATAGACCAAGTTTTAAGATCAACATGAGAAATACAAGTTTAGGTGGAGTACAATGCATTATGAGATGGAAAGTTTGATGTTTCCTAAGCCTCCCTTTGTTTTTGTTCAATTGGTATCTCTTGATTTGTGTGGAAACAACTTCAAATCAACAACTTGTTATATCCAGGGTTATACCTCAAGCTTTTTAGAGGGAGAATAATCAGACGGGGAGTAACTAAATCCATTTTCCATTGATGTTAAAGTGAGAGAGTGATCAACCATTCACTCTTCAGAAGCAGCGGGTGAGAGTGAGAAGACAATGGTATATAGTGGAAAATTATTCAACCTAACAGGGGGAAGTGTTGCAAGGCGGTGGTGTTCCCATCAATGACTAGAAATGTGAGGAGCTGTTTCCCTCAATGTCAAAGGGGGATAGTGTTGAGTATGTTGGCATTTTTTGGTAGTAGTGATCATTGATGTCAAGTATAGTCATTGATTTCATGTGATGTCAAGTTCAGGGGAAGCTTGTTGAGTTGCCATGCATGATGCTGATGTTGTTATTGATGTCTTGGTTGTTTATGTTAAGTTGATGATGACTAGGTTGTTTATTGAGTAGCCTATATTTGAATGAATGTTTTCTTAAGGTAACTTGCTCAAAATCACATGAAAAGTGTTTGGTTGGATAGTCATCTCAAAGAGCCTTCCAAATATATATGGAACTTAGCCTAAATCACAAGGGATTAGGAGAAATTAGGCTTTGATGTTTATAATGACTCCACGGTTCATGGTTCCAACAAACATTTGGCTATCTAGGGTTGGAGTAGGATGGATGATAGTTGACAGGTCAAATCAATAGATAATAAGATCCCTGATTACATAACGCCCAGCACTAGGTGGATCCCAAATTACATGGCAAGATGACTTGGCAGAGATAGGTGGTAGAGTAATGATATGGCCCAATGAGACAATGACATGTGGCACTTTGTGATCGTGACATGTGGTAGGTGGATTTGGGATTTTTTGGTGGCTAAGTGGCCCTCTCTGAGTGACACATGGAAATGATGTGGAATGACAAATGGAAGAATGTGATATAGTAGTGACATGGCATATGAGGTGGTAGAGCCTAAGGACTCATGCCATGAAGTAGTTTTGTAAGGCTTTGCAGTGTTAGGAATTTTGGCGATTTTTCATCCGAAGACACAAGTTCCTCTGTCTATTTGAGATAGCGGAGGTGTAAGCATCAAAGCAAAGGAGTGGATAACTAGAATCTCAAATCCCCACATTAGGGTTAAGGATTCGGTAGCAAGATGATCCATCCAACATTGTAGCAGTGCAAACTTGGTTGCAAAGAGAAAGAGGGACCAAACCATAGAAACCCGAGATGTAGGCCCCAACATAAAAAGAATCTAACAGGTGGTGGAACTGTGGAATGGCTACAGTGTATGGGGACTAGATCCCTAGATCTCGAATTAATATGGATGCATGGATTTGGCCAATGGTTGGTGAAATGACAAACTATTGGTAATAGCGCCTAGTCAAAGGGGACATTGCAAGATATGACAAGGTGTCTAGTGGACCATCGAGTTAGAAGGTTGTCCAAATCAGAAAAAACTTGGCTTACATTTGAGTCCAAGTTGATAGTAGTGGCTCGCAGTTGAGCTCGAGCAGCAAGTGGTTGGGTGACAAGAGTTAAGTCCCAAGTTCCGGACCTCAATCATATGGGGTTAGAGTGTGAATGTTGAGGATCATATTACCAACTAGACCTCAAGTCACAATCAAATTGCATTTAACGATTCGTCCACGGAAATGAGGTTAAGATCCAAGTCTCGACCCATAATCATATGCACCATGGAGCTAAACACCATGGACTATAAGATGAAAATTTGGCATTCATGCTCTAAATTCTTTTAAAGAATTAAATTCATAGAGGAACAAAATTTTAGGTGTTTCATATTTATACAAGGAAAATAATTGACAATGAATGTGTGCTCCCATGCAAAACAAGGTACGATAGCTACTATTGACATGAATAGAACACACAACTCAAATAGAAGAAAGAGAGGAAAGGAAGCTTAGTAGTAGAGATCTTTATTTCATATTTGAAATAGAGTTGGAGATTAAATGTTGTGTTGAGTGATTTCCTGATATCCAAAGCAGCTACACATTTAAAAGTTTAGAGATTTGAATAATTATGTAAGCAATTGTAGAAGATAAACTAGATTAGAGAGTGGATCGTAATGCAAGTTTCCATAATTGTGAGGAATCTTAATTGAATCATAAAGTTAGAGAAAGAATAGGTTGATGCAGAGCAAGGAAAATCATATCTTATATTCAACAATTGTATGAGTGGTATCTTCAATTAAAAGGCTTCAAATCTGAGTGTGAAAATCGGTGGAAGAGGTATCTAAAAGGCTAAGCAAGTAGGTGCTTGCAGATGAGGGGGGTTGGAGTCTCCTTTAGGTTGGTACTTGTAAAAAAGATCAAGGGGTTTGTGCCTCTAGAAGGTTGGAGCCTACAAAAAGTGGGTGCTTGCAAATATAAGGGGGTTGGAGCCTCTTATAGGTTAGTGCCTACATAATTTGATGTAATATGTAATTGGTACTTACATTTACATAATAATAAAAAGAAATTTGTGGTTTTCACCCATATATCAACTTTTGATGTTCAAGCTTCATGTGATTGGTATATTGTTATCTTCTTGAATGTGCTTAATTGATTATTTAATTGTTAACAATCTTCAAATATTGATTTGCGAGCCCTCTTAGTATTTTCCTTCAAATTACCAACAAAGATATATCTTAACTCCTTATTTATAATACACCAAGATAAATCAAAATTTGAAAAAAAATATTGTGTATCCATAGTAAATGTGAATATTCAAATATTTTATATATAACCCACATTGAGATATTATTTTGTTAATATTAAAATATATATATATTTTTTTCCTATTAAAAGTATGAAAAACTAACTATTTTTTTTTTCAATTATTTCCTTTCTTTTTTATAATAAAAAATTGATATCAAATTATTCAAATTATTAAAATATTAATTCCTTTTTCAAAATATTACTTTACAATTCTATATCAACTAGAAGGAATTACACATTTCTCATATAAAAATATAAAAACTTATTTTAAATAATAAAAAAAAAAAATGATATATAAAAAAAAAAATTTATTATACGACTGGATAAAAAACACAAAAACGCCTATAACTTAATATATTGTTTAAAGCGTATAATACAATGTCTAAATTTTGAAAATCTGTGATGACACTTCAAAATCTTGGTTTGTCCGTAAACTCATGCCAGCAATTTACATACTAATCCAAATCATTGACGTCGCTGTCAGGGAAGGTTATCATTTCCCTGCCTTTTTTTCAAACCAAAAGGAAGTAGAGTCTTCTTCCGATTAAATGAAGACTAAACCCCACACAAACGTTGTGGTCATGTAATCAACAAATTTCGAGAGAACAGTCA
This sequence comes from Pinus taeda, assembly GCA_000404065.3. Classification (NCBI taxonomy): domain Eukaryota; kingdom Viridiplantae; phylum Streptophyta; class Pinopsida; order Pinales; family Pinaceae; genus Pinus; species Pinus taeda. Next base: position 7,518 of record APFE031355559.1, on the reverse strand, counting down.
ATCAGCCACAAACGTCGTCGTGCTCTTGGAAGCAATTGCCACAGTATCCACGTGAATAGTCAGTCAACCACAGACATTGTAAGCATGCAATGAATTTCCACACCTATAACATATTACCAATTTTATCCGGACTCGTGGTTTTTAAGTAAATACTATAATCTTGAATATGAAATAATATTAGTAAAATTTATTATAATTTAGTTGTTTAATTAGTAGGAGGATAATTATATGTAGTTGTTATTATTAGTGAATGTAGGCCGGTTCATTATCTTTATTATAAAAAAACTATGACCATTGGAATAACTGGTTGGTAGTTGGGATTTTAAATCATTAACCTGTTTCTTTGAATCCAAAAAAACACTTACCATCTCAACAAATTTAGCTACAACAATCAACCAGAGACACAGACGTTAGGTTGTGGTCATGGAAAGAATTTCCACACTATTCTTTCCGCACTTGCGAACGAGAATAGTTGATCAACCACAGACGTTGAGAATATCCAGACTCATCGACGATTGAATATTCAATCAACCATTCACGTCAAGAAATTTCCGCACTCATCACATATTACCAATTTTCCTCGCACTCGTGGTCGTTAGTCCAATCCCTCTTTTTCATAAATGATATAATCATTCCCACCATTTTTCTCTTCTCCAATTAATGGTTCGAACAGAAGGGAAGTAGAGCCATGGTTTTCAAGAGTCTTCTTCTGATTAAATAAAGACTAAACCAAACGCTGGCAAAAAAAATCACTCAAATAATCAATTAACCACAAACGTTTATTTGGTATTCTGGAATTTCTCGCAGGTCAAGAGCATAATAAGTGATATCAGAGCACTTTCTAGGGTTGGTGGTACCTCCATTTTTGCAGAATGTTTTTTTTAGGCTAGAGATGTGCTCTGACATCTTTAAACCACGGGATTTGTCATTGAGCACATAAACCTACAAATTTCGGGAGCCATGCATGTAGGAAATACAAGAGGTGGCCACGCTTGTTGAGGTGGCCACGCTTGTTGGACTCCCTTGTAACCCTTGTGGGTACCCCTTTGAGTAGTAGCGTATTAGACAGAACTGCGCATGGACTACACTTCCACCTACCCTTTGGTTATATCGGAAGCCTCCTAAGATAACCTAAAACCTCGGCTTAAATAAGCCATCGGCCATCTTTCTGCTACTGTACACTAAGAACAACACTCGGGGAGATTACTCGCGTGTACGATAGGGTAGTCGGATAGTATGGCTAACGGTAAGGTTGATCCTCCTTAGTTAGTGCCCTAAAAGATTAGGTCGAGTACTATTGTGGGGCCCTTATGTATATTGCAATCTGTAGCACCTGACACTCCTTTGTGACCATAGTTCTCTCTGCTCTCTGAAGATGCCCATTATCTTATCTTCCAGATTAGATCTAACAATTGGGATTCTACTGCCGCAGTATAATTCAAATCTAGTAGTTGGGTTTCTGTCACAACCGCACCAATCAAAGCCAACAGTTGGAGTTCTGACGCCGCTGTGTACATCACATTCGGCAGTTGGGGTTTCATAGCCAGATCTGACTCTGACTCTCTGCATAGTAAGGTTTACTGCTACTATAGTTAGGACCCAATTTTTATAGGACGCTTACAAGAGACTTAGCCCATAAGATTTAGGACGATGAACTGATCGCAATGTTACCATTCACTTATCAGCTTCAATTTTCTAGCGATCCCAAAAATTTCCGAAGTGACGTCAAGTGACTGAGATTTGTATATGGTAGAACCAGAGCTCAAGTCATGGCCAATGAGAAGATCGAGTGCCTTGAAACAAGGTTTGATAATTTCAAGGAACAACTAGACAAAATCTCAACATTCATTGAACACCTCACTAAGAGCATTTCAGGGTTACCATAGTATTGATGAACACCTTGAAGGAGAATCTAGCCATCATATTCACTTCCATAGAAATCATCAACATTCCCACCCTCAGCCACCCAAGTTGGACATGTAAATTTGATGGCTCTAATCTAGCAGTATGGGTAGCACAAATTGAACAATATTTCATTATGAATGATATCTGCAATGATCCAACTAAACTACGTGTGGGAGCCCTTTTCTTGGACCAAGAGAGATGGCGATGGTGGCAGTGGAATGTGAAATGTTATCATGGGAACATAACTTGGTAGGTGTTCTCAAAGGCCCTTTGTGACCGCTTTGACAGAGAACCTGATTTTTTGGGTCGTCTTACTAAGCTTCGACAGACAAGCACAGTAAAATACTACATTGTAGCCTTTGAGACATTGGCCATCCAAACAGGAGGTCTAGGAGATGAATTCTACTTGGAGTGTTTCATTAGTGGTCTCAAAGAAGTCGTCCAAGCACATGTCCGATGCACCACCCACCTACATGGATAGGCGCTTGCACAAAGGCTGTTGGAGTGGAACTTGCTTTAGCTGCCGAGTCTACTCATCCAAATTTCATAGCCAAGGGGTGTGCCAACCAAGCTCAAGGCCCTACCCAAACACTTAAGATTCAAAAGGTGTCTCCTACAAAAATGGTGAAATGACAAAAACAAGGATTGTGCTACTACTATGATGACAAATACTCCCCGAGGCATAAATGCAAGGAACTCAAATTATTTCAAATTGATGTTATTGATCATAGCTCATCTGAGGAAGCCCTACCCCTTGGGGGGGTAGAGGACGAAGCTGAGGAAACCCAGCATGAAAATGATCTCACAGCTACACCACATGAACTAGTTATCCCGCTACATGCTTTAGCGGGCATTTATGCACCCCAAACTCTCAAAATGAGAGGCTTTCTTAAACATCGCCCTGTATTGGTATTTATTGATAGTGGCAGCACTCGTAATTTTATCCATAAGTGAGTCGCTGAAGTTGTTCATTGTTTTGTAAGGGAAATCTCTAATTTCCATGTCCTTATTTTTGATGGGGGATAATGAAATGTGAAGGCCATTGCGAAAATATTAATATGGGAGACTACCACCTAAAGGCCCACATGTTTGTGATTAATATGGGTGGTTGTGACATTGTTTGGGGTGCCAAATTTCTTCGCACACTAGGCATAATCACAATGGATTTCGAGGAGTTAAATATGAGCTTTAAGCAGAATGAACACATTCCTACACTACGTGGACTCCAGGCATGTGCTCCTACTATCATCATCTCGCATCGAATGAAAAAGTTGTTGAAAAATGACCATCATCGATTCATCGCCCAGTTTAATGCCATCCAACCCATAGAATCCACTACTTTTCATATTGATCCTGAGATGCAATAGGTCTTAGACTGCCACCAGCAGGTATTTGACAAACCTAAAGAGCTTCCACCCTCTAGAGGTCAACATGATCATAGCATCCCTTTGGTCCTGGGGGCCCAACTGCCTAATGTGCACCCATATCAATATCCTTTCACCCAAAAGAATGAAATTGAAAAAATAATCAAGGAACTCCTTGAAGCAGGGGTTATTCATCCTCGCATCAGTCCTTATTCATCACGAGTGGTCATGGTGCTAAAGAAAGATGGAGAATGGCACATGTGTCCGGACTTTCTGGCCCTCAACAAGCTCACTGTCAAAGACAAATTCCCTATTCCGGTTGTTGATGATCTTCTTGATGAACTACATGGTATTCAATTATTTACCAATCTAGATCTTCACTTTGGCTATCACCAAATACGCATGGAAGAAGAAGGCATTCCCAAGGCTTCTTTCCAAACTCATGAAGGAAATTATGAATTCTTGGTCATGCCATTTGTTTTCTTTAATGCTCCATCTACTTTTCAAAGCCTCATGAATCACTTGTTGAAACCGTTGAAACCATATCTCTGAAAATTTTTCCTCATTTTCTTTGATGACATTCTCATCTACAGCTTAAACTAGGAAAACCATCTTCAGCATGTAGACCTGATCTTGCAACTGCTCTGGAATCACAAATTATTTGTCAAGCTATCGAAGTGCTCTTTTGGTGTTGAAGAAGTTGAGTATTTGGGCACATTGTGGGTCGTGAAGGTGTTAGGGTTGATCCTGAGAGGATACAGGAAATGCAAGATTGGCCCCAACGAAAAACCTTGAAGATTCTGAGGGGATTCTTGGGGCTCACTGGCTACTATTGCAAATTTGTTCGCAATTATGGTCGCTTTGCTAGACCTCTCACTAACCTTATTAAGAAAAATTCAGTCCTCTGGACTGATGCAGCACAACCGGCATTTATGGCTCTCAAACAGACCATGTGTTCCACTCCCGTATTGGCACTACCGAACTTCACAAAATATTTTGTGATTGAATGTGATACTTTAGGTATTGGTATTAGTGATGTCTTTATGCAGGAAGGTTGGCCCTTAGCTTTCACTAGCCAAAAATTGAGTGGGAAACATCTGGTTCAATCTACCTATGAGAAAGAAATGATGTCCAGTTTACATGCAGTATATACCTAGTGACCATACTTATTGGGGTGACATTTCCAAATCCGCACAAACCGTCAAAGCTTCAATTTTTTTTGGAGCAATGTCTCTCCTCGCCACAACAAAATAAATGGTTGACCAAAATGTTGGGATGTGATTATGAGATAATTTATCAGAAAGGGCATGACAATGTAGTAGCAAATGCTTTATCGTTCCAATTTGAAGATGAAATCACCCTGCTATCAATCTCTCTTCCCATACCAGATTGGATTGAAGAAGCCCACAAGGAATGGTTTTCACACCCCTCTCTCTCCCAACTTTTTAATATCTTGAGAGAAGATCCTAATTCCTCAGACAACTACTCTTGGAAGGATGGGATTCTTCACTACAAGGATCGAATAGTTATATCCTCGACATCCACCCTCAAAACTCGCATTTTGGTAGAGTTGCACTCATCTCCCATTGCAAGGCATGCAGGCTTTCAAAAGACTTATGCTTGCACTCATCGTTCTTTCTTTTGGACGGGCATGAAAAATGACATTCTTACTTTTGTAGAGTGTGATGTGTGTCAATGCCACAAAGGAGAAATCATCAGGTTACCAGGAACCTTACAACCATTGCCACTCCCTGCCTTTGTTTGGACGGATGTTTCCATGGATTTCATCACTGGTCTCCCACAGTCAAGAAATAAATTAGTCACCATGGTTGTTGTGGACAGACTTTCTAAATATGCTCATTTTTGCACTCTACCCCACCCATTTACCCCCACTTTGGTAGCTCAAGCTTTCATGGACTAGATCTTCAAACTGCATGGCATGCCAACTTCCATTGTGTCTGATCGTGACCTAACTTTCACCAGCAGATTTTGGAAAGAGATTTTCAAGATACAAGGCACCCAACTCCAACTAAGTACTTCCTATCAACCCCAAACCGATGTTCAAACTAAAGCAATCAAAAAATGTTTGGAGACATACCTAAGATGCTTCACTTTAGAAAAGGAGCATCAATGGGTACAGTGGCTACCTTTAGCTGAATGGTGGTATAATATTAACTACCATGAAGCGACCAAGACGACTCCATACGAAGTAGTGTATGGCCAACTTCCACCTTCACTTATTTCCTATATCCTTGGGTGCTCTAAGGTGCAAGCAATTGATCAACTACTATAAAATCGTGTTGCCATGCTAGCTTGTCTCAAAAATAATATCCATCAAGCTTTGGACCAAATGAAGCAACATGCAGACCAGTATCGTTCAGAGCGTACATTTCAAGAAGGGGATCAGGTATTCTCGTGGTTACAACCATATAAGCAAACATCACTCAAAGAAAAGGGCTGCAAGAAATTAGCTCCAAAATTCTACGGACCTTATCAAATACTTCAGCACATTGGAGTAGTAGCACACAAGATGGCCTTGCCACAAAATTCAAAAATCCATCTAATCTTCCATGTATCATGCCTCAAGAAAGTGGTGGGGAACAATTGCATAATTCAAATGATTCTACCTAAATTGGATGAGGAAGGTTCACTCTGGCTCCAACCAGAATGGGTCCTCGACACTTGTGAAAAACATCTGCATAGTCACACGATTAAGTAACTCTTCTCTAGGGTAGGGTTCATATCTACAATAATCTTGCAAAAAGAGTTGGTTATAAAAATGTGCTCGGTAAGTGTTTCATGTGATTACTCGATGCTTGAAAGAAGAAGTTTTGCATGCTTCGGTATGGATAAATATCAAGACTCTCACACAATATTGGATGGCATAAATATAATGATATTGATCAACATCAAGCATAGTCTCCAAACAAAAGAAATGGAGTTGATAATGACAAATCCAAGGAAGATATTGAATATTGTTAATCAAGTTCAATCCATGGGAGCCTTAATTAAAAGTGTATGCATGGAGAAGGATTATTGTACAATATGGAGATGGATCATGCAAAATGATCTTGATATCAAAGGATTCAAGTAAGAAAATACTTTGATGAAAGGCCCATCATAATAATCTAAATATAATTTGATATTTATTGGTATTTCTTATCTCGTTAACATATTATTTTTCTACCTCGAAGGATATTCCAAAACTTCATACAACCCATTGAGTCAAGTTCAACGATTGGTGTTGAACTTGATTTAAAGGACATGTGAATTGAGTGAATGATTTTAACAATACTTGAAGGATTACGTCATCAAGATGTTTACACCATAATCTTGGACTTCAAAGGTAGCAGTATAATAGGATGATCTGATGTTCATGAAGATCACTTTCATGTTTAAAAGGAGTTGTGATTGACTCTATTTTTCATTGATGATAACTAGAGGAAAGTGATATGGAAGGTTGATGGCCTGAACCCTGACATAATAATAAAGGAAGAGGATGGATCCATAATATAAAGAAATAAATAAGCTCGATATGTTGAGATGCAAAATGAAGGATGGCCCATGAAGCTACTACTTGAAGATCTCCATGAAGAACTTTTAGTTTACACACTTATGAAGACAAGTTAGAGAGCCTATGGTTATGAATTCCTAATTGAAAGGAAGTGTAAGAATCTCTTCTATGATTTATGGGTATTAATAAGTATCCCTATATGTTGAAAAAGGAGCAAGGATCTATTCCATGATTAAGAGGGAATGGGGATATCCTCCCTCATTGAGAGAGAGTGATTTCAAACAACATATTCTATTCTTCACGTGTCATGCACTAGGCCACGACTAACAAACATATCTCTAAGTGAAGGCCATGGAGGGAGAATGGAGAATGGAGGATTGGACAAGCATCTAAGATTTATACTACTTGAGGAAAAAGAATTCAATATAGGAAGTATTATTATTGGTTGACACTTTGAGGATTGGAAAGGTATCCAAGACAAGAGTGGTTGAAGTGGATTGATATTATTTGAGGATTAGGAATCCAAAATAAGAGTAGTCCAAAAAGGACATACCTAGTGAACATCTAGATGGGGTATGTACCTTGAAGAGGTAGTGTGGTATTTCACGTAAAGCCTCCCAACATTATGCTCTGATATGAGAAGAGATTTCAAGTTAAGGCGCTACTATGTTGACAATGTTGGTCATGATGTTGATTCTTAAAAAATGGCTTACCAATCCGACTCTTCTTATGAGA
>APFE031355555.1:166117-243958 GCA_000404065.3 Pinus taeda | reverse complement strand
ACAAATTTTTTTTAGTTGAAAAAAATACAAAAACCCCCCGCCATTACAATTGCAAACTCAAGCTCCTGCATCCAGTGTGCTTGATTGTGTACTACCCACTTAGCCATGGAGGCCATGAAAATCAGATAATCCTAAACCACCGCCATTGCAAGCTTGCTACATCCACTGTGCCTGCCTGTGCACTTTGCCAGGTGCATAGTTTATTTGGGCTTTTCATTGGGGTGAGATTTCGAGTACAAATATATTCAATTCTATGAGAGGAATTTGGTGCACATTAATTTTCACATGCTTGCTAGGAAGGATGACCACGGAAAAATGCAAGAGCACCAACCTGTGGAGCATTGATGTAAGTAGTAGGCTCAGACTACCTGAAGTATGTTGCCACATTTAATTTATCCTCCTTTTCAACTGAAAACATTTTCCAATGCTCCTTTGGTGTGGTGCCATTGCTTTCTGCAATAAATGAATTATACCTTGCTATTTTAGCAACAAAAATATAATTGCAAGTGAATCTCATTTTCGTGTCAGATCAACAACCTTTTTCTCTAACTTCTTGTTCTTACTTGCTCAAAGAAAACTATGTTTTTTGTTATCAACCTTTGAATATTTCTTTCATGTCTTCTCTTGCATTATTATGGCAATCTGGGCTCTATGTGAAATGAAGTGACCAGATTGTCATAAGATTAGGCTAGTAATTCAAGCAAGGCGATGACTGCATGTACATTTTGAATTGGTGCCTCAATAGGTGCTAGCATCTCTAACAATTTTTTGAAGTGATTGATGTTGTTGGCCACATCTTATGTTGTCATCTTTATTTGTGAAAACTTTCTCAGCTATATCTTAGGATGATAGCTTGATATTCATAAATGTTAAATAGCTTGAATTTCAATTGATTGTTGTGTTTGGCTACATATTAGGAGCCTTCTCTTTATTTGGTGAAGTTCCCTCAGAAAAATCTCACAATTATAGCTTTATTTTCACACACGTGTGCCGCATTTTTCTTTTGGTGTTCTAGCACTGATGATGTGAGTCATTTGATCATTAATGCTCAAAATGCTACAAGTAAGAGTCTTGTGATTATTAGTTTCCCATTTGTTGATTCTAGCAGTTCATATGGTATGTTTGACTTCATCTTCTTCCAGAATGCTAAATGATCTTGTTCAATAATGGAATTCCCATTTGCAACTTCCAGATGAAATCCATGTTGTTAAATTTTACAACCAGATCTGTTTTAGACAAAGAAGAAATTCAAGCTAGCTACAACCATGGTTCTGGTGTACTTTGAGACTTCTAATTTGCATGGGTGTTTGTTGTATTGCTTGTTCTTTTTCAAATAGGTAACCAACCTGAAAATTAAAGTTTGGCCTTCCTTATGAACAGACCATTAGCTTTGGTATCAAATATTGGAAAAAATTCCAATGATCAAAGAGAGATATTGAGCTTGTGTTTGCAACACTAGAGTGCTCAGCAATTGGAATCAAATTTATTGATTAAGGCATGAATGTACAACAAATAAAAGGCATACCATCCATTGAAATATTTTAATTTTAGCAAAAAGAATGATGTAATCACAGTGGACAAATATTAGAGAGTAAAATATACAATAGAGAATTGCAGTGCTTTGGAAATAAAATGCATGACTCAACCTTACATTATCTGGAATTCTCCCACACTTACAAAGTGTGACTACAATTTATCTATTCAAGTTGTTGCCTGATTATCATGCTGTCTTCTCTGTTGCATTCTCCTCTGTCTGTCTTTTTTTGTGACAATTTTTGTTGCCTCATTATATATTTTTTAATTTTTTTAATAAATGTATTCAATACTTCTCTATAGATAAAGGCTAAAATGATTTTTTCTTCCTAAAGGGCTATTCATAAAGCAAGGGTCAGTTAACCTTCCTAAAGTACTATTCATCTGTCCTTACATAGATAGTAAGACAAAACCTTGCTTTCTAGGAGATGCAGGCCCAGAGGATATGTGAAGATTAACAAAAAATCTAACACTCATTATATTTATCTTGCATGTTTTTGTTGATGTATTTCCTACATTTGCTATCCTTGATAAACATGATTATTTGTTTGCCTCTTGTTAGAAAGTGGTAATTCGGGGATAATTGCTGCACAAGGCCTTGGGCTAACTTGGAATGTGTGTTACTCAATGTAAAATTTTGTTGTTGTTAACTCAATGTAGCTTAGTGTTACTACCACCTGATTCAAGAAAAAAACGAAGTTGGATAAATAAGCTTAGAGTGTATTGTCTGAAGATCCAAGGTCCAAATTATTTGTTGAAGCCTGAATTTTATATTACCATGTATTGACTAAAAATCTAGAAATATATGGTAGTATTTTTTTCCTTGAGCTTTACTGTGACTGTGTTATCAAAAAGCCTTATTTCTTTTCAACTTGTATGGATGTCTGGGGCTTGGCATGGGTTTTTGGCTGGATGTTTACATAGCAGTTGTGTGAAGGCAAAACACTCTTCTGCTTTATATTTGTTGTAACTTGTTTTATGGTGCATCTATAGGCTGCAATAGTCAGTGCACAAAAAATATGGAAGCAAGTCAACTATTTACACAACTGAAACTTGAACAACATAGACGATGCCATAATGCCACTACACAACATATGCCCAAGAGCCAGTAAGACATGTTTCCTTTCTAATTTATGGCAAACTATACTTTAGGAACTATTGAAACCGTAGAAAACTTTGGAACTTTAAGAAGGCATTCAACAGTTAAATAAGCCACCTTTGATGCAATACATGAGCTTCCAGTGTTGGTTGGCAGTTTGACTTCTATTAATCCTCCAAACAAAACACCTTCGATGCTATTTATGAGCTTTCAATGGTGGTTGGCAGTTTGACTTCTATATTATCATTCTCCAACAAATGTGAATCAGTGATTCAGACTTTGATTCCATGTTGACCCATTTCAATTCCCAAATAAAAATGTATTACAAATCCTGGCAGTGCAAATTAACTTAGGCATTGTTTACGAAGGTACCATGCGGTGATTGTGAATCCAACCTCCACTTCAATGACTTATTCCTTTGTGAGGTCCCTAGACTGTTCTCTTTTTCCAAGGTAATGGTTATCAGAGTCTAGTGACTATCAGTAATACAAAGTGTCGGAGTTGATAATATTCCCTTGAGAGGTCCCGGCATGAATCCTGGACCATTTATCTTCCTCCATGGTAATGATTATCAGACATGTGAATTGTCAACCGAACAGTAAAGTTTACAAATCACAATTGTTGACGGAATGTAATCCAATTCAAAATGTGATGCAAGCCCTGGAAGTGTTTTACAAAACCAGAATTCTATACAGGGTATGATCTCTATAACTAAATCCTGATCACAACATAAATTCTGAGCTCAGTTAAGATCAGTGAAGAATCTATCAATATCTTAACTGGAAACAAATTTTGTTTTTGGTTGTGAGGAATTCCCATGAACCATTGAGACTCCTGTATCCTTTTGCATACCATAAAACCCTTGTTTACATTGATTCTGCTGTCATAGGACAACATCTCATGCGTGATAGATCATTCTCAAGACTCGTATTGGTACTACAGCTAGCAGGAAGGGTTGGTCTGCGAAGGCATGAAGTGCAGTGGATAATCCCTATATATAAAATGACCCTATATATGAGCCTTCTCTGTTTACACTACAGACAAATTTACTTTGACATAGAGGCCTAAGGAATCAGGGTCTACAAAGCCGAATTGTGTTAACATTGCACAAAGGTTTAAAGACCTTTTTCCTTCAAAAATAAGAATAAGGAACAATCCCTAACTCTGTTAACATTGTACACAAGTTTGAAAATCATTTTAATTAAGTGCAATTTAATTATTTTGTGTTTTGGATTTTTTTATTTATGGTTATAATTTTCGGTAAGATTATGATTTTGTATTATTTAAAATATTTTTTTGAATAGATAAATAGATTAGTACTATGAAAATTCCTTCTACTCACACATCTGGATTATGCAGATTTAGATTATGTAGATCTTACAACTCAAACTTGTGATTCTAACTCTTTCTTATTAAATTTCAACGAATTAAACAAAAAATATAACAAAAAACACCAAAACATAAAAGATTTGACTGGATTAAACTAACCCTTACCAAATGGAATATTATAAAAGCACTATAGAGCTTTCAATGTTTAAATCAATGAAAACTACAGCTACTACCGACCCACAAGATTAAACATTTCTATGAAACAAAGATATCAGAAATTGCAATAGTAAATGGTTTAATCAAACACTCAGAAATATGGCAATGAATCAAAATGAATGAAAACTACAGCTACTCCGGAGCCACAAGATTAAAGATTTCTATGAAACAAAGATATCAGAAATTGCAATATTAAATGGTTTAATCAAAGAGTCAGAAATTCTTCCAACAACATTCAATGGCTGCAATTTCCAATGGGTAGTACTGAAAATTCTCAGCCGATTTCAACTATGCAACACAACGACTTGATGCTTTTCAACAAGTAAAAAATACACATAGATTTACAAGAAATCATTCCTCACATATCTATAATCCACACTCTGATACCAAAAACTGATGCCAATACTCTATGGCAGGGCAAGGTCATGGATGAGGGAAACCCTACTGGTGGTGGCGTGCTTTCCTCCAAATCATCTGGACCAAATCGGTGGGGAAGGAAATACAATAGAGACTGGGTCTCACCATGCTCATCAGCAATCAATATGTTAATCTCAGGAACACCCCAAACTTCTTGCAGAAATTGCCTGCAATGCCCACATGGGGCCGCTGAGACTGCAATGAATCTAAGCTGGGCCTCCCCGTGTTACGCTGCATTGGCTACCAGAAACTGATCGGCATGAACAGAATGATTCAGAGGAAGACCTTCAAATTCCAAATTTACTCCCTTGAAGATGTGTCCGCTAGCTCCAAGGCCGACAACTCCGCCTGTGTCTCTTCCCCTTGCCATTGATCTAACTCTTGAAATTTGTTTAATCGTCTAACTTCTAATCGTGTGGTGCACAAAATGACAGGTAGGCAAGGAGGGAAGTTGATTTCAGAGGGAAACGCATTACAGCATAAATATTATGTATAAAAAATTTTACAATCAATTAAGCCAATTAAGCCCCACAATTAGAATAGTTGTATCCTGTTTAACATTGTTTAACAAAGTGTATCCTTTATATACTTTTGTTATTTAAAGTCCAACAATCTGTATATAATTCATGGAAGAATAACCACTGGTTCCTTATTACTACATAGGAGTAGTTGTCGTGCTCTGAGCACATAGGTCATTCAGAGGAATTTATGTTGTTAACAAATATATGAATCCTGAGGAAATATAACGACCGGAGAACATGCAGAAATGTCGACTATTACAAAGTAGGAAGGACTGTGAAATGAAATCATCTATGGCAATGCACCGTTGGAATTCAGGTAAACATAGTCCAGTGGCTTCAGCCATGGTGGCAATCTTTTTTACTTTATTATCAGAATTTGCCCCCTGGTTGAGTAAATATACCCATTCTTTCATTACCATTCAATTGCATTAAGTTGGTGCAGCGACGATCATGATGAGACTAGTAATTTAGTCTTACATCGAATTAAACACCCTTTATAGCATCCGAGAGATGATGATATGACTAAATGTAATTTGGATCAAAGAATCTGCTACCACGGCTGGTTTTCAACTCTATTCCTTGATGTCAAATGATAATTCTGAGAGGAGTTTAGCTGAAGGGAGAAATTAGGAATAGTTATCGCCGCTTCGGATGCTCCACCTTGTACTTCATTGCAGTTCATACTTCCCAGACCGATGTCATTGCTTGTTTCTGCTACTCTTGAAGATTCCAGCATTGAGATCTAAGCATAACATGTAGATACAACACAATTATAACATTAAATATACCACAAAAACACAGTGCTTAGTTCCTTTCATATTCCCCAGTGATCATTAATTGACTAAGGTGATGATGTGTACCATCCTGTGTAATTTCATATTTTCCTCAAACAAGCAACGTTCCTGTTTCATAATGCCAGCCAGCCAGAACATGAGAATGAACGGCTTGAAAATATTATAGGATTATAAAGCTAATAAAAGGAGAGGCCCACACTACAACATCATGGGAAAATTATGATGGTTTTACAAGCTCAATGAATGGATAAAGGAAGGATTAAATTGGACCTTTTGACTTAGCTCTTCAAGTTCATCATTCAGAATTTTATCCTGAAATAAAAATGCAGATCAGTGTATAAATTTCATGTGGGATGAATGTTGTACAACTATTTGAAAGATATTTCTTACTGTTATCGGATTTCAAAAATGTAGAAGTTGTGGAGTAGATAAGAAAGCGTTTAACAACCTTTCTGTCTCGTACACGTTGTAAGCTCAGCTCTAGTACTTGCTCTAAATGAGGGAGGTCTTTCACGCTCAATGTCGAAAGGTCTTCCCCCAATAAATGTATGCTACAAAGTTAACATTGAGTAAATGAAAGTCTGTTAATGCCTTTGGGTAGCTATAACGATAAATTGCTTATGGTGTAGCATGCACACATATTGCAAGCTACAGTTTATATTCTAAATATAAACTGTGAAATTGTAGCTGAATCTACACCCGTAGTATTTAGGTAGAAAACAATGATCTAAAAATATAAAAAATTGATAAAGAAAATAATTAATGAATTTTATTGAGTTCTATTGATTCACATTGAGAAAAATTATGAAAAAATACACTTCAATGAATATATTCTACGTGACTAAACTAATAGTGAAAAAACTGACACCTAATCTTATTTAACATCATGTATAGAGAAAACTGACACTTAGTCATAGTTAACTTCAAGCAACTATCAGTTAACTATCTCATGCAAATGCAGATAGTGTAGTTAACTGAAATACAATTAAGTGTATATTATCCAGTTTGAAAAATTTAACTTCTAACATGGAATGAAATTTGAAAGTAGTATACTGATCCAAAGTGTTTCTTAACACAAAACCCGAAACTACAGTGGATTTAATCAGTGTTGCAATATTTGACTGCAGTCAAAATTTGTTACAACCAGCACCAAACTGAGCAAGAAAGATCGATTTGTAAACGCTGCTACAGATTGCAAAAACACCGAACATAAATCAAAAGTAATGATATTGAACAACGTAACAGTAACAGCATAAAGAATTCCTAACTGTAATGTACATTTTCGGGTTAAAATACTTCAAAAATAAAGAGAGGACACTTATGAAAATTAAAGAGGAATGCAAGAGTTATTGGGAACTCTTTGGGACATATCAATGGCAGCAAGCGTTGCATCTCTTTGGGACCATGGTATGACAGCAGCTATTCCTCTTCCTTTGATTTTGCACCTTGTCAATAATTTTCTTTCAAACCTCGGATAAAAGTGTCACGCAGAGGAGTTTAAACGTCATGGTAAATTCAGCCACAAAACAGTTAGTTTGATTGAACCAGGCTTCTCGAAATATATACTTTTCCAAAAATAGCCATATAATGGGAAAACCTATTAGTCTCGCTGCATTGTTACCAATGCTGGTTGATTCAGCACTATTTCAAGAATAACGTTGTAATAACTTATTGGTGTTCTGTAAGGGGCCACATTTTCATTCTGCCTTATTTTCCTGAGTCTGGGTTAGTACCTCTAAAAAAATTAACGACTAATCAAACAAAAAAATTAACTCTTATTCAAACAAAATCAGTTTTAGAACATATTCTAAACCGACCAAAATAACCAAATTGACAGATTTAATATATGGATAACCATATTACCATGGCATAATAACAATACACACGCTGCCCTCGTAATCGGTCAAATAACTATGAGTGAGACACACAGAAACAAGTAGGATTATATTCTGTAACCAAAATTACACTGAACTAATGGTCGGGTGTTAATGAGATTTAAAAGACGGGATCAGCCAAGAAAAGGAAAGATAAAACCTATATTGCACAGGTTGGCATTTACCCATCGGGATAAGTTTGTGAAGCATCCCACGCCTCATTAGAAGATCTGCCTGAGAGGAAATCGGTGACTCTCCCCATTCACACTTTACATGACCATTAGACCCTGGGCTTGTGATTCCACTGTTCTCTTAGAAAGGTTATCAACACTTTTATTACTGTCTAGAAAGCTAGGCTCAAAGCACATAATTTGAAAAGAAATTGTCTTTGTACAACAACAAATTGTGATCTCAGAAAATTTCCTTCATCCTGTTGATCAGAAGCATTGAATCACCAAGGTTTTGAAGCTCCAGAGGACCTTCGTTAATTTCTAAACTGAGTGAAATGAAAAATGCTTATAAATTATACGGAGGTGTTACCTTAATGTCAAATGATAATTAAGAGCTGCTGCCTTGAGTTGATATTGAACAACGTAACAGTAACAGCATAAAGAATTCCTAACTGTAATGTACATTTTCGGGTTAAAATACTTCAAAAATAAAGAGAGGACACTTATGAAAATTAAAGAGGAATGCAAGAGTTATTGGGAACTCTTTGGGACATATCAATGGCAGCAAGCATTGCATCTCTTTGGGACCATGCGATGCCGTGACCTATGTCTATAACTGATGTACAAACCAACCGTTAATACAAGCACTGTCGATGCTATCAACACCCCGCGCTTAGAAAACGTTGAACTGCATGCAGCAGCAAATTGGTCGGTTTGCCAAGGTGACCAGCTTTCAACACCCGTTTTTCTTTCATGATCTTCATCTTCTTTTAAGTTCGTAGATTCAGATTGGTGCGCAGATCCGGTCTTATCAGACGCTTCCTGCGCATGAGTTGATATTGGTGGCTCCCCAGCAAAGTCTTGGGCATGATTAGGTGCTTCTGTTTTTCTCTCTTCCATCAACACTGATGATTCTTCGGCAGCTACACTGTGTTTTTCTTCACCATCATCCTGTCGAATCGCCTTTGGATATATTGCTCTTCGATCGTCCTGTGCAGGTTCCTCCTGTACCGGATCTTGTTGTCCCGCGGGAGTCGACCTTGCGACCTCTGACTGTAGCGATTGATCTGGCTTTCCACTGGCAGGAGCCGCGTCTTGATTCTGGTGGTGGGAGATGTGAAGCAAAGGCATGTAGACACGCAACTTTTCATCCCCAAGCTTGGAAGTAATGCCATCGAAATTCAAATTTTGAGGAACACTGATCACTTTTCTGAACCTGCGCCCCCCTCAGTAAGGCCGACCTCCTAGCCCGCATGCATGCATCCAGCGTCTCCCAAATCTCTATTGCTGCAGCTTTATCTTGATGCCGCTTATGTTTGATAATCTCCAGGTAATTGTTAATCTGCAGAGAAATTACACGCGCTAAACGAATGTTGGCTGGGGTGCGTCCGTCCGCCTTCCACATTAACCCTTCAGTAAACTGAATCGGTGTATCGGTGTTGATCAACGATCACACTTCATTCCATCGTCTAACATCACAGATCTACGGTCAATAATAGGACACGGCGGCAGCTGAGGCAATTCATTTCATAGGGAAACGCCTTACGGCGTAATAAAATATTGATAAGGACCGCTTTATTTGGATCATTTGCAACGCTAGAAGCAGGTGCTTCGTTCGTTGTAGTTTGCAAAGTATTTTCCTGATATGCCTTTTAAATTCGGATGAACAGCAACATAACAGCTTGTAGATGTTTCATGTTACAGATATAGATTTAAAGGTAGGTTGCAAGTACTGTAATAATCATCTAATGAATAGGTAAAATATGTCATTCTTATAACCCTGGTTTCCCTTGAATCTTTCGGAAATAAATAAATTTTGCGAAAATTAAGAAATAACAGGTACAATGCGCGAGTTAAAACATATAAAGAATTTAAAAAAAAAAAAAATTATAGAAAGTAGTTGTATGAGAGGTTTATTTCCTAAATCTCTCATGCTTTAAAAGACAGATTTTCCTGTTAAAAATTTTATCTACTCAAACTTATCTCTATCTATAATTCTTTTAGAAATGCATAAACAAATTATTTACAATAATGAATTAGAATTCCTTTTATAGTCAAAACTGGGTTTGGAGCTTTGTCTCCAAAAAATTTATAGCTTGGAAGTTGTAATGCTGCTGCATCACATACCATGTTAAAATTACATGTTTTCTGCAATGTAACAATAATTAAAAGTGGATTTACAAAAAAACAAGTGAGTGTTGTGATATAATCAACCCATACCATGTTAAAGTTATATATTTTCTGCAACCTAACTATAATTAGAAGTTTATTTGAAAAGATAAGAGAGTGATGTCATACAAAAATCCTATACCCTTTTTTATATGTGTAATGTATCGACAATTAGAAGTTGATTTGAAAACATAAGAGTGATGTCATGCAAAAATCCTATACCCTTTTTGTATGTGTTTGGCAATTCTATAAGGCTTATGGATTTCTATATGTTTAACTCCATGCTTAAAATTGCATTAGGTTGTCTAATATTTTTGTACAATATCATTTAGTTGAATATGTTTAAACCTTTTTTTCCTTATATTAAGTATACTCTTTTTATTGAGAACTTTTACATCTAAAAGAAATAAAATTGAGGAAATTTTTCAGTCCATCAACCTTTATCTTCTCATTTGTTTGCAATATGTAGCGTTGAGCCACTTATGGCTTGTCACTCAAATTTTTTCTCCTGGGATAATGAAGTGTGTGTCCAGTTGCCTTTAACCTTTTCTCTCGAGGGATTAAAGGGGATTAAAGTGCTTGTCCACTCACGGCCTTGCCCTTAATTTTTTTCCTCATATTGATTTTCAATGTTTTGAGAGGATGTTCAAGAATATATTCTATTTTTACACTGTATTAAATCCATTTATAACCAAGAGATTTTCTACAAAGGCAGTAACTAGGGCTATATTTTAAAAAGTGAAGTTGGTTTTTATTCCAAATTGGGTCAACTTTTAGAAAGCGAGGTTAGTTTGTAATGCAGATTGTATTGATTTTTATATTGGATTAACCAGAGTTGTATTAGTTTGTAATGATTGTATTGATTTTTACATTGGATTAACTAGGGTTATGTTTTAAAAAGTGACGTTGGTTTTTACTCCAAATTGGGTCAATTTTTAGACAGCGAGGTTAGTTTGTAATGCAAATTGTATTGATTTTTACATTGGATTTGGATTTTACAATGTACTATTTGTTATATTGATATTAAGAAGAGTCAAAATATTAGATTAATCATGTTTACAAGTGGTGTGAGAAATCATTATAGTAAAATGATTGGTTAAATATGAAGTGTAACACAATGGTTTATCATAAAATCATATAACAATTTGCATTATGTTAGTTATATTGTAAATTATTAGTTAAATGTTAAAGGATCTTGAGTGGTTTTGTGGACAAATGATTTATCATAAAATCATATAATAATTTGCATTATGTTAGTTATATTGTAAATTATTAGTTAAATGTTAAAGGATTTTGAGTGGTTTTGTGGACAAATGATTTATCATAAAATCATATAATAATTTGCATTATGTTAGTTACATTGTAAATTATTAGTTAAATGTTAGAGGATCTTGAGTGGTTTGGTGGACAATTTGTTTCCCCAACAACATGGATTCAAGTCTCTAGAGACATGTTGTAACTAGTCAATGTGTAGCATTTATGAAGACAGATTCTTCATAAATTCTTGTTTCAGTTAAAAATATTAATAATATTAGTTAAATATTAAAATGTTCTTAATAGTTATTATTATTATCATCTATTAGTTAATATTATGTAAAATATTTTGATTGGTTAATTATACTTTCACTGAACATTTTTTAAAAATACTCTTACCATACTTTCTAACTTTGTTTATTCTTATAATGGCCCTATCTGATTTCTCAACTTTCCCACAATTAACTCCTCAATTTTCTCGCATTTCCCTACTATGTATTACTATACTCACTCTTAAACTGGAATGCATACATCACTACAAAGTTCATTCTAATAGGTCCAAAATACTACTACAAAAATTGTAAGATTATATATAATCATGCACTTATTGCTTATGATCAAAATGTAATATCACAAACATATTGCTTAAAATATTGAAATGCTTTAAGAATATAAAAGAAACACAATAGTAGAAAAAAAATAAGCCAGTCATCAACACAATGAATACAAGATGTACCCTAAGAAAACTCAACAAGAAAATGAGCATAGTCTCTTTCTCATTTATTCTAGGATATATATTGCAAGATATAAAGAATGAAAAACCCACAATGTAGTTATGATAGACATCATGGTCTATGAATGGCCACTATAGGGTCTTTTTCATTATTTGTTCTAATAAAAAATTCCATGCCCTTTGCTCAAATATGAAATAGTAATTCAACACAAAAGCAACAAAAACCTTTCCTTTCGTTGGGGCTCAAATCTAGTGTCCCTTGATAGTCATCAAGATTACATGGTCCAACTAACAATTAGAGTTAGTGCTTTGAACCCTCTAGAATCTTATTGAAATTTCACACTGGACTAGAACTGCATATCTCAGTGAAGGGAAATCATGTGGGATCCACTTAGCACTAAAGTGGTTAAAGCACAAGTCAACTTATTAGGACATAACTTCTTCATATAGAGTCTACTGAGGCGCTTTTTAGATCATTGGGAGGCTCTTGGCAACTAGAACAATATCAACAATGAAAGAATATTGTTTAGAAAATTTTGACCTCAAAAACATATATTCAATGCTTAAAATAGGCTTTAGAAGTTTCAAGACCCCAAATCATCTAAATAGGATCCACCACTACGATGGGTTAACAAGGCCATGGCTCTAATTTTCTACCCTAAAGTATAAGAAAAGATGATAAAGTATAAAATGTTCCATTTCATATCGTACCTACTCATTTTTGGAGATTTTATTTATATAAAATATTTTCCAAAAGGAGATGAGAAAAAAGTTCCTCAACTTTCTGCTTGGCCACTTGCCTAGTTTAGAACACATCATTTTAACCCAACCTAGTCAGGTTCTTTCTACCCCCATCTAGTTGATCCAGAGTTCTTTTGCAAAAAAACAGCTTTTATTAATTCTGCATGAGAGCTTCAAGTGCTAAGTCCTCAACAATGTTAAGACTTATCCTCCTTTTTCTTATCAAGCATGGATGGCTCATAAAGTTTTAGAGTCTACACATTTACCACTAAATAAGTGCATATGTAAGAAGGTAGAATGAGTTTGTAGGCACTATTCTCTACTTATTCCAACACTTCAAAATGACCATATCGTAGAGCCTTTCTCTTCTTACGAGGTCTCTAAAACCTCTCTATTCAAGTAAAACTAGACTTGGTTTCCTACATTGAACGTCTTCTTAATTCTATGTTGTTCATGCCTTGCATTGTACTTCTATGATTTCTTCAATACTCTCTATACCTACAAGTGAACCTACTTTATTACTATCAATGAATATTTTAGTGGTTATTGTTTCTCCTACGTTGTATTCCTTCTCCCCTCCATGACCATATACAACATCTAGAGGTGAACTTGAAAAAGATATAAAAATAAGTCGAAAATGGGACACTAGGGCAATTATAGATTGCTCTATTATAAGAACATTGAATACACATCAAATAACTACTTGGAAATAAACAAACTCCATCTTTTCTTATTATATTTTGCTTACCTAAGGAAAGTACAAACCCCTATCAATCATTTAGAAAATGCATATAACATAGGACACTAAAAAAGTTCAAATGGAAAGTTACATGAACAAATCCCAAAATCCTATAAAGTGACTCATCATTAACACTACCTCCATTATTTCAAATAATGGAGATAATATAGATAAAATACTTTTATTAATGTTAATTAAATGACCACAATAAGTAGGTCAACAAGGCTCAAAAAGTAAATCCACTATGAACACAATGAAAGTGCAAAAGCATCTTTTATTGTTATTCTATTAAGCAAAGAAAGGCTCTAACTATCTAAATAAAATAAGTACATAGCACTAGCCAAGGAAAATCTAAGATTGTGCATCCAATGTCTACATGTATACGAAATTCTCATAATAAGGTTGATTCTCAACTGTAGGAAGTGCCTGAGATATTGGAGATAAGACCCTCGAGGGATGCAATTCAAGTGACTTGGATGCACCGTCTATAGGTATCCTCCCATTCAAGTTCTAGTTAGACAAAAGGAGGTGACTAGGAGCATCTAAAGAGTCTTTGAAAGGGGGGAGTCAACCAAGAGAAATTGCCACCAACTGAAGTAACCAAGAAACCTTAAAACACAACCAACAAACCCACCCCAAAGAACCTAGGGAAGCAATGGCCTTAGAGGAAAATGTTGAAGAATCTAGGGCAATTAGAGTTAATGAGATTCTTCTAATCATGATAACTATTTGTGAGGTGTTTTTAACTTTTTCATCTTAGCACAATCTTCACTAGTTATTATTAAAGTATGTCTTCTTAGTTCATCTAGTTACCAAATCAAAAGAGACAGGGACACAAGGTATTGGCTTTCTGCCAGGGCCAAAACCTCTCCCTCTTGGAGAGGAAAACCCACACAAAATTATTCTTATAGAGATTCCAATTGACAAATACCACGACCATGACCCTTGACCTATTATGCCACTCCAAGACCAAGGCACCAATCCTCTTTTTTGTCACTGCTGAGATCATCATTATTGTAGCACCATTGAAGCCATCACTACTACATCACAGAGATCTTCATCATTGTTGCACTATGGCTACACCTTCACTGAGATCATAACCTTTATGACTATGTCTTCATTAAGAACAAGATCATAACTATGATCGGATCATGATAGCACCTTGATGTATGTCAAGATAGAGTGTGTCACTTAATGAGATCCTTTCATCATAATTATATTGAAACTGTCATCATCATTGTTACCAAGGCTATGGTTGCATTGAGAACTTCACCGAGAGTGTGATTGTGTTCCGTTTTCACCGAGATCATCCTTGTCATTGTTATGCCAAGAATACATCACTGTACTTCATCCGAGATTTAGTACCATTGTATCTTGTCCGAGATTCCTGCACTCCTGCACTTGTCTAAGATTCATGTACTCACTTAGCTATCTAAGATTCATGTCATTGTTGTGTCATCCAAAGTTTCATAGGTATATATGAAAATGAACCTTCTTGTACCCATCCGAAGTTTGTTCTTATATGAAGTTACAGTGATGTCCGAGATCCTGTAATAGACCTCCAAAAATCTCAAACAATTCTGAGTTCTGTGTTTCCTGCAGTGACCCTAGCAGGGTATTTATAGGTGTTTGTCCTCCATAATTATCCGACGTGTCAGTGAACCGTTGTGTCTATTATTTAGGCCGACTTGACTACCTTTTAATTTGATTTCCAAGCCGACGTGACAAAGGGGATGGTGTTGTCATTTGGAGGGCTACTTGACATTGTTTATGACTCAAATATATTTTTCTCATGCTCAAGAAGGGTTGCTTCATACATCACTTGACTCTTTGACATATCAATAAATCCTAAGGCTCTCAATTGGAGCTACTAATAAGTAAACCTCTTGTTCATGAAACCCATGTAGCAAGGTATAAAAATTATTTTGTTCTCTTTAATACATCAATTATAATTACGTGTCATTATGAAGACTGAACCTAGTTACACGGTTCTTCAACACTCCCTCTTAACTAGGGAGGTATTCATAATGGTACTTGGTCATTCTCAATCTGAAGAATTTTTCATAAGAAGAATCAGATTGGTAATCCCATCTGTATAGCATCATATCAACCGGCATTGTCACATTGCAAGGCCTTGACTAGCAACTCCATCTCTCCACGAGACCATGAGCTACAATGTTGTGAGACCAATGATTATAGACACCTTCATCATTGTCTCTCAAAGTACATACCCACCCAGGCGTTCACTGAGTATGACCTTCTAGGACTATTCTTATCTTGGGTTCCCAGCCCTCAAAGAATATCGGTCCTCTTGCCTACTCTATCATGGATGCCCTACACATCCTCAAAGAGCATCAGATGCTAGATGATTACCCAATCCTCCATTCTTTCTTCCCAAATGAAGACAATAATTTTGTGTCTATCTCTCCCTCTCAATTAGGGAGGATACATCCATCATGTGTCTACATTTCTCTTCATGGCCTTCACTAAGACTTACGGTTGTTAGTCTTGATCTAGTGCATGACACTTGAAATAGAAAAATACAATTGTCACTTCCTTTTAATCAGGGATAACCCAATCCAAGCTCCCTCTTAATTAGGGACTTGTCTTTTCATCAGCAATGTCTTCTTCGTGGGTCCTTTAGCTGCTTGATCAACTTCTTTCCTTGATGTCATGAAATCAGTTGAGCTTTTTCCTTGTCAGGCATCGGGCATCGGCCATCGATCACTTTCCTTCTTGGTTTGTCATGTCATTCCTTTCTTCATGGAAAGTGGCCTTCTTCATATCTGGAACCTTCATCATATGGCTACTTCTTCCTCATCATGTTTCTTTCAGGAATTTCCATCCACCACATGAATGCTAGTTGTACTTGTACTTACAATTTTTGTTCCAGTAGCATTACATGAACTCATCCAGATATTATTCAAGAAATCATAACACTAAATAAAATCGTACCTTTCGATATGGCTCTTCATCATGACATCTTCCTGTAGGTATCAGCATCCTGCATATGTTAACACATCTCCCAAAGATATCCATTGTCAAGGGTCTTCATCTTTTCAGACTTTTATTAGAGTCTTCATATACTTTCCGGGAGATTTCATAGTCAAGTCTTCTTGGTCCTTTGGATGTTGATTGCCTTCATCATGGTTGCATATCTCACGATCTCTTCCTTCGTCACACATTCCATTCCCAGGAGCTTCCAATCAGAGTTTCTTAATTGTAGTCAACCACCTCATACTTCATATGAGGACATATTATGTTGATTTCATCTAGTGTGACTTATGTCTTCCTGCATCCTTTCAAAGGAGGAGATTTTTTTTCCCTGATCATGCTTCTCAAGATAGAACTAATGATCCATGTTACCTATAACCATACGACATGACATTATAATATCAAATACAAGCATACATACCTCATCTAGGCTTCTAGGCTTCTTCCAGTAGCTTTCTTGACTGAAAAGATCTTTAATCCCTTGATTTGCTTCTTCTCTTATGTTATCATAACATCATCCATGAATTCCACAAGTTGAAGTTTCTGATGAAACACTTGCTTCCTCTCTAGATTAGTGAACCCTCCGATGAGGATTCCATCAGAGAATCTTGAGGATCTTGTATATCCCCATCTGGCAGATGCTTCCTTTCTAACTTGTTGTATGATGAGCCTTTTCCTGGATGACTTATTTCTTTCCTTCTATTGTCACTCACTACAAATTGTGTTTTCAATCGCCTAGAGTTGAAAATAGCAGTAAAGTTTGCAGTCATCTCCAAGCCGTAGAATCACTCAAAGCTAAATCCCCCCCCCCCTCTATTGCATAGTGCTCAAAAAGAGCTTTCTAACGGTATATGGAACTCCTTAAATGGACCCCAGAACCAAAATATATGGCACATTAAAGATGAGGGTTTTGCAACCTTTGAAAGGAGGAAAGCATCGCAGATTGGAGGTCCAAGAGCACATCGTAAATCGAATATCGGCATATCAGTAGTAGGTCTCCATGGCACATGTCTTCTCAGCACCTCACAGGGTCAGGGAGCATGCCATATTGGGGGGCTCCAGCGATCCCACATATTGGCGATTGCAAATGATAGGGGTCTAGCAGCAAAGAAAAGTGAAATCAGTGATCAATGATCACCGATGTCGCAAATCGGCAGTCGGGGGTTTCAAAGTACAGTGCAATCGGTAGTCGGTGACTAGCCATATCGCATATCGGTGATCGAAGTTTTCAAAAGTGTCAACTTTAAAATATTGTGATATCACGAGTTGCGATATGTTAGTGTTGAAGCACCGGAAAGAGCCGAAATCATTTAACAAAGGAAATCAACGCAAAACCAAGGGCAGGCGGGCCTTTTTCTCTCTCCTCCAAGGGCTACGTGGCAAAATATTATTGGATCCGGTAAGGACACGATGGCGCTGACGTCAACATGACGTGGAATTACGGAGGACATATGGTACGCAGATCTGGCATTTTCAAGGGTCCAAAGGGGGCATATCTGTGTGACACGTGTCACCAATCACAAGGTGACACATGGCAGAGGATGACGTCACCCAGAGATCGCAAATCAGCGTTGGCAGGTTGAGGCATGTTGTTACATCAAAATTAAAACCATGATTGCGATCCGTCGATAAAGGGGCTCTAATACAGGGACTGGCCCACAGTCGCATAAAGAGCTAAAAGAAACATGGGCTAAGCACAGAGGGTGATCGGTGATCGGTGATCGGCGTTGTGTTGTGCATCAAAAAGGAATCGACGACTACCAACTTCCGATGCAAAGGGGCTCCGATAAGGGGTTTGGCCTACAATCACATCAAGGATCGAGGAACCAAGGGTAGAGCGCTAAAGGGTTGTCGCAATCGGAGGTCACAAATATGTTGCGGCTCCAATGTAAAAGTCTCGACTGGAAACCCCGATTGCAATCAACCGAGAAAGGTGCTCCAATATTTGGCCAATCGCCCAGTCATAGCCTCTGGTTATATGAGAAGAAAGGCAGAAAGGGGCTAAACCAAAGGGGGCCTAAAGAGCATCGGGACTCGTTGTTTGTAACGTCCTCGAGAATAAAATCCCGATGCATTGAAGTTTTGATAGTATGGTATAGAGATTTTAAGGCAGATGGGTTGGCAATTGAAACTTTAAGTAGAGGTATGGAGCAGTGGTAGATCGATATGGGCTAATCCTATAGAAGCACCCACAACAAGAAACCCAGGATAACAATGGCCTCAGAAATAAATTTGACTGTTGCACTTGCACATCTTCGGGCAGTGAATGGAGGCATGGGACTCAGGAGGACTTAATTGCTCAGCATGGGGCTCCACTCAAATACACAGCTAAGGACTGCCAGGACATTCTCCACTTCTACTCTATAACAGGCAACTCATATTCGATCCACTCCCAGCTCTAGAGAACGAGCGATTCCGGCAGTTAAGGTGAAAGCGACAAAAACCGGCTAAGCAGCAAGAGGGACACATTGTGGCAAAGACGTGGCCTAATCAGGGGCCTTCACAGGAATCGCAGGACGATATTTTCCTCCATCATCATTCAGCTTCCTTGTTTCTATTTTCTGTAATTTCTGTTTATTCTATAGTTTTTATGTATTTCCAAGAACGGAATCAAATCCAAGGAAATCAATTAGGGCAGAAGAGCTATCGCAGGCCTAGACAGCTAGTAAATCTGACAGCTGGCCCTACGCTCAGATATTTTGTAAATGTGGATTCAAATCCTCCCTTCTCTGTATAAATAAGGGGGAGAAACACTTAATAGAGGTTTCAGAATTCTGCACCCGCATTGGTCCAAATTCTTTGGTTCCGTTCATGAGGGACTAGAGCGATATACATGTTGAATGTAATGGACTAGGGATTGGGACTCGAGGATTAATGAATCTATTATGTTGATTCCTATTAGAAAAATGTGCAATATTTTTCCTTTTTTGTTTATCACTTCATGTATGTTTTTCTTTCTCCGAAATAGTGTAATGAAGCGGTTGATTTCTCTCTGATTCACGGATTTATCTAGGCTGCTAAATAAACAAACAATCCCTATGTTTAAGATAGAGTCACTTATGTTAGTCTGCAACCTGCAGTACCTGTGTACAAGACAGATTTACTGATGTTATTCGATTAACCTTAAGTACCAGTGTGAGCCCAAATTTACTCATGTTTGGCGATAAAGGTACCCATGATCTATCTGGGATGAAACCTTCATTTGCGCTCCATTGTTTCTACCATTCCACCTCTGCAATCTTCCATACCTCTGTCGAGACATTATTGCTTAGGATTATGTTACAACCTTGTGCATCGAATCCCCTCCTTTCTCTCCTCCTCTTCACCTTTACTACAACTTCAATATTAAGCTGCTCATTGTTGTGTGTCAGCCACCAGAACCAAACATTCCTCCTTGAGATCAGCGCAATACATCCCCTGAGCATTTGGATCCATGTATCGGCTTAAGTTTGCCTTGATGAAGGGCTACTGAACATGGCCCCCCTCTTCTGATCTTTTTTAAACTTCGTGACAATTGGAGTGCAACTGAAATACCCCATTGATAATCTTCCATGCACTCCTCTATCTAAGACGTCCTAGGCACTAGTCTACAATCAACCCAGAGGTTGTCTCTAGGAAGCTTTCTATGTCTCTCGAAGTACTTGTGCTATGGGTGCCATTAAAAACGACAACACCTTCAATGTCCAATAAGGTTCCCAAGAGTTATATTCTTCATGTTTGACTGCCATGGATTTTGTCCTTCATGATTCCCATGGTGATGTTACGAGCTCTTGTTTCTAATGTTTCCATGATGCCACAATGCATCTTATTATCATGGTCATATCTATAACACAAGATTTAGGAGCTTATGATAGGACCCTTTTGTGAGGGATACCATCTCGATCATAGTACAGATTTGTTACTCACTCTTTCCTTGGCACTTTTCTTCAACCTCCTCCATCTTTCCGGTGATATGAGCTTCTTTCTATAATCTTTTCATAGCATTGAATCTTGGCTATACTATTTTGTCTTGTTTGAGGACCAAACTTTTCTTTCCTTTTTGCACATGTTTTAGTCCTTTAACCTTCAATAATTTTGCCATCCCTTTCTCTATCTAGCATAGAGACCACAAATTGTTGAATTAGGTAACCTTATTGTTCATGGACATTTGTTACCTTGCATATCAGTTAGAACAATGATGATTATCTTCATCTCCCAATTGATATCTTATGAAGATATTCCTTCATTCTTTGATACCTTCAATTAGGTCCAAGTGATATGACCTTCTTCACTATATTTCAGAGAGTATATCTTCTAGCATTTCATATCTCTCTTTTATGTCACCTCTCCTTCTACATAGGGATGAGAAGACCTAGGACTGATTTCATATGACTTCTCTTCTGGGGACTATATCGATCCTCCTTTCTTATGGAAGAAATCTTAATGACCCAACTGATTTATAGATCTCCTTGCAGAAGTCATTTAACCAAACTTGATTATAAAATGAAAGATACCTGATGACGATGATGGTGGTGGTGGTTAACGTCCACTGAGACCAAAATTTGGTCTATCGGACCTAAAGAAACGAATTATTTAGTTTGATTTAAGATTTTATTCCTATGCTCAAAAATCTTGGAGAGAAGCCTCTCGAGCTCACTATAATTTTGACATGTGATGTGAAGATAAAATCTTCACCTTGATCATGTTGGAAGTGGTTGAAGCATATGCATTAGGGCTTCCTCTTGAATGATCTTCTTTCAAATGAGAAAGCCTTTCCTCAATAGAAAAGGTTGCTCCTTTTGATGAGGATGATTTGTTGCTTCCACGGATGACCTTCTTCTAGGGCAATGAGATGATCCTTGCTTGTTTTAAAACCTTGAAGATGACAATGCCTTCTTGCCTTCAATATGCTTTGCCTTCTTTTGCAGTGTAGATCAAGATTGCTTCTAAGGTTTCAACCTGTTCCAAGATGATGTGATCTTCGTTTTTGAGGTCCCTTGAGCTACCTTGATTTTTAGACAACTTGATGAGGGTCTTGATGGCCTTTTGATCATGACTATGGAGACAAAAACTCTTGATGTTATAGATTGTTGTTATGGACTGACTTTTGTAGATCTTGATCCCTTTCTTTGATATCCTTCTTGAAGCTTGATCCTTGAATGTCTCTTTGTTTCCTTTCCTTTGACTTCATCACCTTAGCTCTAATACCATGTTCAAGAATATTGGGTAGTTAGAGTTAATGAGATTCTTCTAGTCATGATAACTATTTGTGAGGTGTTTTTAACTTTTTCATCTTAGCACAATCTTCACTAGTTATTATTAGAGTGTGTCTTCTTAGTTCATCAAATAGCTACCAAATCAAAAGAGATAGGAACACAAGATATTGGCTTTCTGTCAGGGCCAAAATCTCTCGCTCTTGGAGAGGAAAACCCGCACAAAATTCTTCTTATAGAAATTCCAATTGACGAATACCAAGACCACGACCCTTGACCTATAATGCCACTCCAAGACCAAGAGACTAACCCTCTTCTTTGTCACTGCTGAGATCATCATTATTGTTGCACCATTGAAGCCATCACCACTGCATCAAAAAGATCTTCATCATTGTTGCACTATGACTACACCTTCACTGAGATCATAACCTTTGTGACTATGTCTTCATTAAGAACGAGATCATAACTATGATCGAATCATGACAGCGCCTTGATGTATGTCAAAATAGAGCGTTTCACTTAATGATATCCTTTCATCATAATTATGTTGAAACTGTGATCATCCATGTTACCAAGACTATGACTGTATTGAGAACTTCACTGAGAGTGTGACTGTGTTCCCCTTTCACCGAGATCATCCTTGTCACCGTTACGCCGAGAATACATCATTGTACTTCATCCGAGATTCAATACCATTGTATCTTGTCCAAGATTCCTGCACTCTTGCACTTGTCTGAGATTCCTATACTCACTGTGCTATATGAGATTCTTGTACTTGTTGTGTCATCCGAAGTTGCAGAGGTATATTCGAAAAAAAACCTTTCTCTACCCATCTTAAGTTTGTTCTTATCCAAAGTTATAGTGATGTCTGAGATCCTGTAACAGGCCTCCGAAAATCTCAGACAAGTCCGAGTTTTGTGTTTCCTGTGGTGACCGTAGCGGGGTATTTATAAGTGTTTGTCCTCCATAATTGGCTAATGTGTCAGTGAACCGTTTGTTGAAGAATCTAGGGAATAGTGTAATGTGATTCTTCGTTACTTGACAAAAATTTGTGGAGTCTTTTTACTTTTCTTATTAGCTTATTCTTCTTCTTCTTATTAGTGTATATGTGTGTACTTCATCAAACTGCTACCAAAACATAACAATAAGAACACAAGATGTTGGCTCTCTGCCAAGGCCAAAACATCTCTACTCTTGAGAGGAAAAACCCTTTCATCAATTTCTCTTATTGAAGCTTCTATTGATCAATGCCAAACCCTAGACCCCTGACAAAGATATCCTCCAAGCACAAGTCAAGTCTCCACTCCTTTCTGTACCATATGCCCCAGCACTTCTTTCAGCACTTTGTTCCCTGGCACTTCGTCCTCCTACTTCTGGCACTTCGTTCTTCTTTCAACTTGTTAGTAGACCTTGTTGCACTGGCTCTAGAGTACAAGTCTTTGATGAGAACGTTTCCAATATGATGATTCCTTCACCTTCTTAACCAAATGAGCTTCTTCTTCAAACTGTAGGTGTTGACTGGATGTGACTGTCCAACAGTCCTAAATTCTCGCATGAGTGACTATTTTACTTGTTGTTGTAGCCTCTTCCCTTCTTCGCTTGATTGGCCTTCCTCTTCGTTGGATTGGGAGGCCTTGTAGGCCTTGTTTACTAACCCAAAAATAGAGAGTTAAGTCACTCGTAGTTTTCTCCTAAAGTAACCGCGGGCATGCCCTTCCTTTCTTGCACATGTAGTTGTGATAACCCTAGAAGACAGTCCCTTAACCCTCGATGTTCTTCCTCCTTTCTTCTCTGCCCTAACAGACCTTTCCACAACTTCTTTTCTTCTTGCCTCCTCTTTTTCTTGCGGATTTCAGAGCTTAAGTTGTACGTTATAATTGGAGTGGACAGCCTCTATAAATAGAGGATTGTCCCTCCATTTAAGCTTACTAGTAGGCCGACTTGACTAGCTACTTGTAGGTTGACTTTTAGGGTTGTTTGTAGGCCGACTTGGAGGGCAGATTGGTGGTTGATTTGTTGAGAAAAATTCTCATATTTTCCATGGTGGTGTAGCATGCTTGAAGGAGCTTCTTTGAAGGTGTCATAGAAGTAGACTTGACTTTGCTTGGAGTTTTCCCTTTGACTGTAATATATACATAGTGTAACATGCCCTTAAGGCCTTCAATATTTTCTCTTGACTATTTGACTAACCTATAGCACTTTGACATGTGCTAGACCTACTTCAATGAGCAAGAAAATCATTGTCATATATTATAACTTTAATATTTCTTTTCTTGAATAAGTACAAATATCAAAAGTACATTTATGAAGACCGGACCTAGTTACACTTCCTTCAACACTCCCTCTTAACTAGGGAGGTATTCATACAACATTAAAAGGTGTTTGGCTATTATCAATCTTTGAAGAATTCACATAAGAGAAATCGGATTAGCAATCCATCTGTTATAGCATCATATTCATCAGCCTTGACTAACAGCTCCATCTCTTTACGAGACCATGAGCTAAAATGCTGGTGAGACCAATGATTTATAGACACCTTTATCATTGTCTCTCAAGGTAGATACCCACCTGGGTGTTCTCCGAGTATGACCATCTAGGACTATTCTTATCTTGGGTTCCCAACCCTCAAAGAATATCGATCCCCTTGCCTACTCTTGTCTTGGATGCCCCACACATCCTCAAAGAGTATCAAATGATAGATGATTACCCAATGCTCCCATTCTTTCTTCCCAAGTGAAGACAAGAATGTTGTGTCCAACTTGTGTCTACATTTCCATTCATGGCCTTCATCTAGACTTATGGTTGTTAGTCCCGGTCTAGTGCATGACCCATGAAATGGAAAACACAAATGTCACTCCTTTATAATCAGGGGTATTCAAAGCTCCTTGTTGATCAGGGACTTGTCAAAGCTCCCTCTTAACTAGAGACTCTTTCCTTCATCAGCAACTTCTTCATCGTGGTTCCTTCAGCTGCTTGATCTCCTTCCTTTCTTGATGTCATGAAGTTTTTGTTCAAACTTCTTCTAGGTAGGGCACCATCCATCGATCACCTTCCTTCTTGGTTTGTCATGTCATTGTTTTGTGGAAAGTGACTATCGGGTTTTCTTGTCATCTTGGCTACTCCTTTGTCATCTTGTCCATGCTTCAAAATACTCTTCTCATGGATGCTTCATAGTACTTGCTAGGTTACATGCTTTGACCTAGTAGCCCATCATGACTTCATCTTGATATTGCTTCAACATTGCCCTTTCTTTTGTTGGATGGCTTCTTCATCATGACATCTCCGTCGAGTAGAATCAATGATCTGCACATTTATATCTTCGAGGCCTTCCTAGGTGTCAAGGGTCCTTTCTTCCTTTATCAAAGTTATCCTGCCTTCTTTAGGGAGATATCTTTCAAGGCATTTTGTCAAATAGTGATTCTTGGTGATCATGGTGTTCTTCGCATGCTTGATCTCTTTCTTCATTTGCTTCTTCTCAGATAGATAGGTCAGTCGTCTAATGCTTCTTGTGAGAGCATTCATTCATTGCTTGCTTTTTGGACTTGTCAGCATTTCTTCTTGCTTCTTAGTCAGCAATCTTATGCTCCTTATGTGAGCATATTCTTTTGTTGACCTTCATTGCATTGTAGTGCATGCCTTCGAGCATGTCCTTGGTGAAAGAGATTCTTTCATATTTGATCATGTAATAGAATTATACCCATGACTCAATAATATACAAATGAAAACATGACTTAAACTTTGATGCATACATACCTCATCTTGATTCTCCTTTGATCATCCTTTGGTGTGGCCCTTCTTGCTTCATCTTAACTTGCCTGCATATTATCCTTTTCTTGAATCCCGTGAAGGAGATTCCCAATGACACTGGTTCATGAACCTTCTTTTGAAGATTCCATCATAGGATCTTAAAGATCCTTACCTTGCAAATGTTTCCTTTCTTTTGATGATGTAGGTCTTCTAAGATTCTTATCATGATCAAATTTATTTCATCATGTATGAGGTCTATACTAGGTATGCTTCTTCTACATGAATATCATGAGCTATATTTGCCATGCTCCTATATTTTAGAAGATATTTCTACTTATGCATTTTTGTTCTCATCATAAATGCTACATCTACATGAGTATCTAGAACTCTATGTACATCACGTTGCTAGATTCTAGAGGATGCTTCTAGCCATGCAATTTAATTTATTCCTACATGCTCCTATCCTACTCAAAATTTTGAAAGAAGTCTAGGAGTAAAGAGTTTGAACTAATCATAGTAGAGATCCAGAGGATCTTCCTTCTTTTGCTTCTTTCCTTCTTTCATCTCTTGAGTTATGTGAGCTGCTTCCCTCTTCCTTTTGTTGTTGTCCTTTTTAAGCTTAGGACAATTCCTTTTGTAGTGTCCATATTCTTCGCATACAAAACATTGGATTTTGGACATGTCTTTGTTGTTTGTTCTTCGTGGACCAAACTTGCCAAATTTATCCTTTCTTTTGGCCATGGTAGCAAATGCTTGCTCCTTTGATCCCACATCTTCTTTTGCCTTAATTCTGGCTTCCTCTGTCCTGCACAGAGACCACATTCACTGAGAGTGGTTGCTTCTTTCTTGGCATATATGCTAGATGTGAAGTTTCCCCACTCCTCAGGTAGAGCATTGAGTACTACAGTTGTCATCTCTCTATCAAGCATGACTTCCCCAAGCTCTTGAAGTTGATCTCTCATTTCAGAGATTTTCATGAAGTAGGGAGTTATTCCTTCCTTTGTTATCTTCATCTTGTATAATTCATTCCTCAGAGATATTACTTCTATGGTTGTGGATACCAAGAATAGCTCGACTAACTTATCATAAATTTCTTTTGATGTCTCAAACTTGGAGACATAAGGAATGAGAGAGTCTTTGATTGATTCTATCAAAATCCTTTGAACTCTTGTCTCATCCATATTGTACTTGGCTAAGGCTTGAGTCTGTTCCTTAGCAGGGATAGTGATATTCCCTTTGACATGCTCTAGGAGTTCATTCTCCTTGAGTAGTAGATCATTCCTCTTCTTCCATGCAAGAAATTTATTAGTACCTACCAATTTATTGCTTTCCTTGCAAAAAGACATTGATGTGGATTCAGAAGGGGACATGTACTTACTTGATAGATTTTGAGATGTGATGGATTTGCTTCCTTCTTGAAGGCTCAATGGCTTGTCTTCCCTGGATCTTGATGTCTTTCACATTGCCTTCTCCAAGTGGACTTGCTTGGTGATGATGTTTGCTTGAAGACTTGTAGCTTGATGTAGGTCCTGCTTCAATATGCTCTTCTTTGTGGGTGCCTTTATATAAGGCTCTTCTTCTAGCTTTGTAGACTTCCTTGATGAATGATGGATTGTAAACCCTTCTTGACCTTGAAGTGATTGAGACTTCTAGGCTTGATGCTTCAATCTTGTAGATGCTTCTCCTTGATCATTGTTTCCTTGATGTATCACCTTCGCTTTGATACCATGTTGAAGAATCTAGGGCAAAGTAGTGTAGTGTGATTCTTCATTACTTGACAACAATTTGTGGAGTCCTTTTCCTTTTCTTATTATCTTATTCTTCTTCTTCTTCTTCTTAGTGCATATGTGTGTACTTCATCAAACTGCTACCAAAACATAACAACAAGAACACAAGATGTTGGCTCTCTACCAAGGCCAAAACCTCTCTACTCTTGAGAGGAAAACCCTTTAGTGAATTTCTCTTATTGAAGTTTCTATTGATCAATGCCAAACCTTAGACCCCTAACAAAGGTATCCTCAAAGCACAAGTCAAGTCTCCACTCCTTTCTGCACGATATGCCCCAACACTTCTTCCGGCACTTTGTTTCCCGGCACTTCGTTCTTCTTTCAACTTGTTAGTAGACCCTGTTGCACTTGCTCTAGAGTACAAGCCTTTGATGAGAACCTTTCCATATGATGATTCCTTCACCAAATGAGCTTCTTCTTTAAACTGTAGGTGTTGCCTAGATGTGATTGTCCAATAGTCCTAAATTCTCGCATGTGTGACTATTTTACTTGTTGTTGTAGCCTCTTCCCTTCTTCGCTTAATTGGCCTTCCTCTTCGCCGGATTGGGAGGCCTTGTAGGCCTTGTTTACTAACCCAAAAATAGAGAGTTAAGTCACTCGTAGTTTTCTGTTAAAGTAACCACGGGCATGCCCTTCCTTTCTCGCACGTGTAGCTGTGATAACCCTAGAAGATGGTTCCTTAACCCTCGTTGTTCTTCCTCCTTTCTTCGCTACCCTAACAGGCCTTCTTTCCATGGCTTCTTTTCTTCTTATCTCCTCTTTTTCTTGCGGATTTCAGAGCTTAAGTTCTACGTTATAATTGGAGTGGACAACCTCTATAAATAGAGGATTGTCCCTCCATTTAAGCCGACTAGAAGACCGACTTGAGTGGCTGCTTGTAGGCCAACTTTGAGGGTTGTTTGTAGGCCGACTTGGAGGGCAGATTGGTGGCTGATTTGTTGAGCAGATATTTTCCATGGTGGTGTGCATGCTTGAAGGAGCTTCTTTGAAGGTGTCATAGGAGTAGACTTGACTTTGCTTGGAGGTGCTTGACAAAGAACTCTGAGATCTCGTATTGTAATAAACTTTGTGTATTTCTGCTTTTTTTATTAATATCGAAGCCTACTGGGCTGCCTGTCTGAGGACAGTTCTTTTAATCCAAAAGAACTTTGAGTTGTAAGGCGCAGGCGTTTGAAGCCCCGAGGAGAGAGGTCATAGTTGCGCACGCATGCTCGGTTGAGGAAAAGTAATCTGCCCCAGATTTGTTGGTTGATGGTTCTCAACTTTGATTCGAAGTAAGTTTTAATACCAAGGCTTTCTTTCTATTCCTCGCATTTTCTCTCTGTTTCTCGATCACCCGGCGTTCTTTCTATTGCTCGCATTTTCTCTCTGTTTCTCGATCACCTGGCTTTCTTTCTATTGCTCGCATTTTCTCTCTGTTTCTCGATCACCCATACAATTGTTGTTTCTAGGCCTTGATCTTTTCTTCAAAAACTTAAATTTATGAAACGGATTTTCGGGTTAGAGACTCTCTTGGGCTTGAATCTACCATACCTTTTTGTTTTCTTTTTCCTACTAAATGGTGTCCATGGTAGCATTCTTTTGTAGACATCTGTGCTGGGTGCGATGTCATGCGCTTTCTTCTGCCAACATAAGTATTTAACTTTTTCTGTAACTCTAAACAGAAGATCAACCCAATATACTTGATCTAGAATTTTATTCTGGACTTCTAGATCCTTCATGATGAGGTCTCCTAGGTTGCCTGGTAATTTTGACAAAAATGAAATTTTCTGAGCCACGTCATTTGAGAGGTTAGCTTTGAAGACTTTAGCCATGAAGTCTTTACTGAATTGATCAAGATATTTTAGATCTTTCAATTCCATTCTATTTAGATCTGTTATCAGTTGCTTTCTCTCATCAAAGGGTTCCTGGCACAAACTGTGTTTTTAATAACAATTCTAATGTGGACAGTCTGGCTTCCATGACAGCTCTTCTTTCAGCTTCGTATGGTCCCATCCACCAATCGTAGACTATTTCAACCATGTGTTTTTCTGCTAGGACCATGATAGATACATTATCTAATCTTGTTGTGACCGGCATCTGATAGAGGGCTCCTATCCAGATCTGGATCGATTCTCCAGGATTTGAAGAATTATCTAGATCTAAGATGTAGCCACTTGAATTAGCAGCATACAAGTCTTCTTCAACACGAGGATATTTACTAACTTCTTTCAAAATATGTGCCTTATTCTGATTATGTATAGATGGCAAAATAAAAGAAGGGAACTCAGAGGCAGCTTGCTCAAGGGTCATGACTTCTTTCTTTGACACAAACGGTTTATCAGTTTTATATGTCACTCTTTCACTGGTTAATTTTCCAGTGCCTTTAGAAGTACCCTCACCTGAACTAATTGCAGTTTCTGCTTCTTTGGACTCTGCTTCTTCCTCTAGATCCCAAAAATTGGGCGTACTCATATCCCTGTGAAACTTAGGGATTTCCTTGGCCTTCTTATTTTGTCTCCTCCTTCTTTCTTCCTTTTCTAGCTTCTCTAACTGATGCTCGTCATAGAGCAGTTTGAGATTAGCATTTATCAAATCAACTTGTTTACCTAGATCATCTAGAACATCTTCTGCGTGAGCACACCAAGTAGTTAGATAGTTTCCTATCTGGTAAACTTGGTGCATGTCATTCGGATTCTGAGAGTTTTGTTCTAGCAATGGGGCACAGTCAGCTCTGGTAGGTGGTTGTCTGGTATTAGATGACGAAGTACTAAATTTTGTTTTAGGTGGCCATTTTCCTCCCTTTACAAATCTTCGATTTGCATACTGAAATTCTTCTACAGGTGGTGTGGTACAGACATATGTTCTAAACATTTTATTTACAGGAAATAACGGTTTCTCTTCTGGTACATACCATTGGTTTGTAGACAGCGGCGTACTGGTGGAAGAGCTAGCTTCTTCTGGTATGAGCATATGACGATAAAAAGATCTTCTTCCACTAACAGGTTGTTCACTTTCTGAGATTGCTGGTAGTACATGTTTTTTCTGGCATGACTATTGGTCGTGGTATTTTGGGTTTGTTAGGAATGATTCTCACACAACCATCTGACACAGACATTCTTTTTAGCAGGCTACTTGAGTTATCTGTGGCTGCCAAGGATTTATACTGGATGTACCAGTCATTGGGCAAAGCTTCTTTATCATAATGAACACCTTCTACCTGTGCATTACTAATTCCTACAGCAACACAATCTCTCAACACTGGCTGTCTCAACTTAGGATGTACAGTGTTTGTTAACTGAAAAGAGGTCTGAACTATAACAGATAAATATTCACTGTCGTCTACCATTTCGAGACCTTGTACTCCTATCAGGGCTTTCCAACAATCTTTAAGGTGGATATCAGACAAACTAATAGCATAATCTGGGTAGATAGTGCCATGTTGACATCCTGAGGATAAGTTTCCAAGTATGGTCCCTATTCGGGCATGTTCATATATATTGTGCCTAGTATCGAAAAGTTCGGCTATACAGGGACTATTAAGGCCATGACGGAACAATGGGGCTAGTCCAATTCTAATCCCCCCAAAATGCAAATAGTAGAATTTCTTTTCAGCAACATATCTTTTAAACTTTCTAATTTCGTCTTCAGAAAACAAATTTAATCCTACAATCTATACAGATGGACCTTTGATTCTTATCTTGAGCTCAACCTCTTTAAAATAGGCCTTCTTTGATAATTTGATGAGCATCGGGACTGGATAAATTTCTTTGGAATTCAGTGCCGGAGGGTTCCAGTTTTCTGGGTCTTCAACCTTCTCATGTTCTACGGGGTCAGACTCATGAGATCTACTATCTACTTCAGATACAGATCTTCGATCAATGGTTGAGAAGGATCTTAAGAAATTGGCCATAGGTGAACTCTTACAATCTATTCCAGAGATTGACTGAAGTAGCTTTTATTTACTTTGCACTTGTAAAACAAGATGCTTTTCAAAGGCTACCTGGCTAACTTCAGACTCTGTCTATAGAATGTAATTATTATCCAAGGAACGGGGTGTGGCTCTGATACCAGAAATATGGGTGATCGAGAAACAGAGAGAAAATGTGAGCAATAGAAAGAAAGTCGAGTGATCGCGAAACAGAGAGAAAATGCGAGCAATAGAAAGAAAGTTGGGTGATCGAGAAACAGAGAGAAAATGCGAGCAATAGAAAGAAAGCCTTGGTATTAAAACTTACTTCGAATCAAAGTCGAGAACCATCAACCAGCAAATCTAGGGCAAATTACTTTTCCTCAACCGAGCATGCGTGCGCAACTATGACCTCTCTCCTCGGGTCTTCAAACGCCTTCGCCTTACAACTCAAAGTTCTTTTGGATTAAAAGAACTGTCCTCAGACAGGCGGCCCAGTAGGCTTCGATATTAATCAAAAAAGCAGAAATACACAAAGCTTATTACAATACGAGATCTCAGAGTTCTCTGTCAAGCGATGCCTTGAACTTCTGCCGATCTCTCCTTTTATAGACTTTCTAGCGAATCTAAGCTTAACTAAGACATGACACAAAAGTAGAAATAATTGAGGGTCCTGTCGGTATTTCTTTCACCGATGGTGTCTACTCAATCTTTCTAGTACAATAATTTAGCTACAACACGTGACCATATTATCACATTGCTAGCTAAAAATTCTACCAGGGTCCATCGGACTTCTATCAGAATCATAGTCATTATCATGATCGGAAGAATCATGTGCTGGTTCGTACTCATCGAGTATCTTTTGGTAGTGGCGTTCTATCAGCCGGTTGTATTCTTCATCGATATCTGCTGCCGGGTCCTGAGCATCTGTCGAATCTTCTGAAAAAGTAACGTTGTTGCTTTTCCTTTAGCATTTGCGTCTAACATTATTGTCCTCCTGGATGCTGCTTTTGAAGATTCTCCTTTTTTCGTATTTGTCTTTATCTTGTGGAGGCCCGGTTGCTGAGGCGTGTACATGGCTTCTTGTTTCTCCCACTTGTTAAGAAAAGGTAAAGCGTTGATCTCGATGTCTAGAAAATAATCTTTAAAGACATTTCTCACTGTTGGTGATCTTTACACTGCCAATTCGATGCCATTTAGGAGTTCCCATTTAAAAATTTGGAACATATTAGTGGAACTTTCGGTTGCATATGAAACCCATTGTCTACAATTATTACTCATAAAATCTTTGTGTTGCCAGCCTAATTCGAAAATCATTGATGTGCAGATTCTTTTTGAAATCATCAAACTTATTATATGGATGACATTGTTATTCCAATTAGGTGAAATAACACTGATAGTTACCAAAGCCTTTTGATTAACCACAAATTTTAGTACTTTGGGCTCTCCTTGTAAATCATCCATTTTTTGAAGAATCTGTAGTTTTTCTGCCAGCTTTAAATTTCCAAATTCATGGAACCAACCAGCATGCTACTTAATCATTTCTTCATTGTTGCTTGTTTGGATTTCTCTGATCCTTTCATGGCTGAAAACCTGTGCAAACGGATTGGGATCAATACTTTCTCTTAATCTGAGGTTGTGAAAATCCCAAGGGGATGAGAAAGTTCTGAGATATTGCATCGTCCGTTGAATGCATTGAGATATCCTGGTAGTTGGCTTTTTTCTGCAAAAGCCCTCTTTTATCTCCCAGTCAACAAATCCTTCAAATATCTCATATTGAGGAAAAGAATCATTTGCTGCATAATTCTCATCAAACCTTTGTAAGAAAGAGGCTTCCAATTCTTCAAAAATGTCAGGAATTCTTAAAGATAAAATAAATTTTCCTAATTCAAGCTTTATAGGAATCTCTTCAAGATCTAAGAGCTTTGCTCCTGTGAAAATGCTGAGAGAAAAATCCACCCCTCCAATAAGTTGATAAAAATTCAAAACTTTGAGGGTCCAGATCATTTTGTCAGTGTATTCGATAGATCATAGATCAGATAAACTTCTAAAAAAGATTTTCACCCTCATATTAGGCAAATGATATATCTTTACCAGTGTATCATCTAGGCCCAGAGAAGTACCTATATTCTTGGATTGCCATGCTTGGCATTTTCGTATCCAAGTATTTCTCCTTAGTCTCATTCCTACAACCCTTTTGATTTCTGCTGCAAGGTGGCTTGCATGTCCTTCGAATAGTCTGAATCTGTCAACGAATGTCGAAAAACTATCGTCTTGTGGACCTTTACCTGGAATGGTAAAGCATGAACCTGTACAAGTCATGAATGCTTTATTCATATCCCTGGTTAATGAATCTATTAAAAAATTTGAATTACCTGGGATCCACTCAACTTCAAAATCGAACTGTTGGAACCAAATCTGCCAAGCCAAAATTCTTCCTTTTGCAATTTGTCTTGATATTTTGGCAGATAGAAAATATTGAAAATTCTTAGAGTCTGTGGGTATTAAGAATTTTACAAGAGTCGGATATAATTCAAATCTTTGTATCCCATTAAATATAGCCAATGTTTCTTTTTCTGCTATGAAGTAATTCTTTTGGCTAGGTGTAAATTCTCCTGAAGCATAAGCACGGAGTTTTTCTTCAAATTCTCCTTCATCTGTTTCTCTTCGTTCTAGAAGAACAACTGCCCAAAAATCTAAAGAAGCATCAGTTTGAAGAATAAGCAAACCATCACCTGGTGGCTGAAGCTTTGGTAGGTGCTGACATTCTGCTTTCAATTGTTGCATTGTTGTTGTTGCTTCCTGTGACCATCCCTACTTGAGATGTTTCCTGATCGGCGTTGTTTTCTCTGTCAGATTTGGAATATATTTGTGAAGATAATTCAAAACTCCTAAGAACCTTTGAATCGTCTTGGTATCCTTCAGTTCATCTGGAAATTGTGTCAATTTGGTTAATACATGTGGTTGCATTTGAATTGCACCATTGACTACATTAATTCCTAGAAAATCTATGATGTCTTGGAATAAAGACATCTTTCTTTCTGACAAGACTATACCATGATGTTGGACTTCTTTTAAAAATATTTCTAAATGCTCTAAATGAGTTTTCATATCTGGACTATGGATGAGGATGTCATCAATATATGTGACAATAAAATCATACTTATTAAAAATAAAATCCATTCTTCTCTGGAAGAATGCAAGGGCGTTTTTCAAACCGAAGGGGACAACCTTCCATTGGTAAAATCCGGCTGGGCATATAAAAGCAGTTTATGTCGGTCCTCTCGCGGTATTTGGATATGATAATACCCAGAGTTCATATCAAATTTACTGAATACCTTGCTATGCTGTATTTTTTGCATGATAGTTTCTGGCCTTGGCAATGGATAGTTAAAGCTTTGCGTGATGGCATTGAAGGATTTATAGTTTATCACCATTCTAGGTTTACCCCTAACTATCTCTGAATGATTTCTTAC
Source organism: Pinus taeda (assembly GCA_000404065.3). NCBI lineage: Eukaryota > Viridiplantae > Streptophyta > Pinopsida > Pinales > Pinaceae > Pinus > Pinus taeda. The sequence continues at coordinate 209,284 of APFE031355555.1, read as the reverse complement.
CAGAAACGTTGAGCAAGAGTAATGGGACTCACTAGGCTCTATGAGCTGCATCTGCAGTAGCTCTTTAATCTGTCTTTTTATTTCCTGCTCATCTGAGGGAGTACAGGGAATTAATTTTCCTTTGACTCCATTGTCGTGCAAGGTTATGATCTCCTGCATCGGACTTTCTCTTTCCCAAAACTGTTGTGGGTTCTCCGAGCAACTCTTTAGAAGTCTTTTTTGGATATCATCTTGTTCTGTAGACCAGTTGGGATCTACGCATGCCAATTGTTTTGTTTTGGATTCTACTCTTGCTTCATAGATCTACAGGACTTCCTGCCAGTCATCAGAATCTCTTAATGGCTTTCTGGTTCCTACTCTTTTCTGGCTATTTTCATATCTTGCTTTTGAATTTGCAATAAACAGTCTAGGAACAGAAATAGCTTTTTGCTTCAAATTAATAATCAACTTATCTTCGTTGATTGTTACTGGAAGCACAGAATTTAAAAATGGCATACCCAACATTAAACTAGCTGAGGGATCAAAGTGTTGTATTGCAGAGATCTTGATAATACTCCCCCCATTTCTGGTATCCTCGGGATGTCAACATGGCACTATCTACCCAGATTATGCTATTAGTTTGTCTGATATCCACCTTAAAGATTGTTGGAAAGCCCTGATAAGAGTACAAGGTCTCGAAATGGTAGACGACAGTGAATATTTATCTGTTATAGTTCAGACCTCTTTTCAGTTAACAAACACTGTACATCCTAAGTTGAGACAGCGAGTGTTGAGAGATTGTGTTGTTGTAGGAATTAGCAATGCACAGGTAGAAGGTGTTCATTATGATAAAGAAGCTTTGCCCAATGACTGGTACATCCAGTATAAATCCCTGGCAGCCACAGATAACTCAAGTAGCCTGCTAAAAAGAATGTCTGTGTCAGATGGTTGTGTGAGAATCATTCCTAACAAACCCAAAATACCACGACCAATCGTCATGCCAGAAAAATATGTACTACCAGCAATCTCAAAAAGTGAACAACCTGTTAGTGGAAGAAGATCTTTTTATCGTCATATGCCCATACCAAAAGAAGCTAGCTCTTCCACCAATACGTCGCTGTCTACAAACCAGTTATATATACCAGAAGAGAAACCGTTATTTCCTGTAAATAAAATGTTTAGAACATATGTCTATACCACACCACCTGTAGAAGAATTTCAATATGCAAATCGAAGATTTGTAAAGGGAGGAAAATGGCCACCTAAAACAAAATTTAGTACTTCTTCATCTAATACCAGACAGCCACCTACCAGAGCTAACTGTGCCCCATTGCTAGAACAAAACTCTCAGAATCCGAATGACATGGACCAAGTTTACCAGATAGGAAACTATCTAACTACTTGGTGTGCTCACGCAGAAGATGTTCTAGATGATCTAGGTAAACAAGCTGATCTGATAAATGCTAATCTCAAACTGCTATATGACGAGCAGCAGTCAGAGAAGCTAGAAAAGGAAGAAAGAAGAAGGAGGAGACAAAAGAATAAGGCCAAGGAAATTCCTAAGTTTCACAGGGATATGAGTACGCCCAATTTTTGGGATCTAGAGGAAGAAGCAGAGTCCAAAGAAGCAGAAACTGCAATTAGTTCAGTGGAGGGTACTTCTAAAGACACTGGAAAATTAACCAGTGAACGAGTGACATATAAAGCTGATAAACCGTTTGTGTCAAAGAAAGAAGTCATGACCCTTGAGCAAGTTGCCTCTAAGTTCCCTTCTTTTATTTTGCCATCTATACATAATCAGAATAAGGCACATATTTTGAAAGAAGTTAGTAAATATCCTCGTGTTGAAGAAGACTTGTATGCTGCTAATTCAAGTGGCTACATCTTAGATCAAGATAATTCTTCAAATCCTGGAGAATCAATCCAGATCTGGATAGGAGCCCTCTATCAGATGCAGGTCACAACAAGATTAGATAATGTATCTATCATGGTCCTAGCAGAAAAATGCATGGCTGGAATAGTCTATGATTGGTGGATGGGACCATCCGAAGCTGAAAGAAGAGCCGTCATGGAAGCCGGACTATCCACATTAGAATTGTTATTAAAAACACAGTTCGTGCCAGAACCCTTTGATGAGAGAAAGCAACTGATAACAGATCTAAATAGAATGGAATTGAAAGATCTAAAATATCTTGATCAATTCAGTAAAGACTTCATGGCTAAAGTCTTCAACGCTAACCTCTCAAATGACGTGGCTCAGAAAATTTCATTTTTGTCAAAATTACCAGGCAACCTAGGAGACCTCATCATGAAGGATCTAGAAGTCCAAAATAAAATTCTAGATCAAGTATATTGGGTTGATCTTCTGTTTAAAGTTACAGAAAAAGTTAAATACTTATGTTGGCAGGAGAAAGCGCATGACATCACACCCAACACAGATGTCTGCAAAAGAATGCTACCATGGACACCATTTAGCAACAAAAAGAAAACAAAAAGGTATGGTAGATTCAAGCCCAAGAGTCTCTAACCCGAAAAAGTCGTTTCGTAAATTTAAGTTTTTGAAGAAAAGATCAAGGCCCAGAAATAACAATTGTTGTTTCATTTGTAAAAAAGGAGGTCATTTTGCACGAAAGTGCCCACAGAATTCATCTAGTAAACTCAAAGCATGTATAGACATAGAAGGATTTCAAGATGATTGGTCAATTGCAGATTCAGAGGATGATATTTCAGATGTATATATTTTAACTGAAATATTGGATGCAGAAGACGAAGAAAATGTTCAAAAAATGAATATTTGTCCCTCATGTTTTGATGACGATTTTTCAGAAGAACACCACTACAGTGAGGAAGACAGTGACACTGACACTGAAGTCACCAGTGAAACAACAGATGACTCGGATGATGAATCTGCAAGTGCAGTATCATTATCAGTAAAACAAGGTAAGCACCCTGTGCTACCTTTGCCAGAAATAAATGTTTTTTGTCCATTCCAGAAGAGAACAACAGCTTCTACCAGTTTACCACAACGAGAGATTTTGAAGACACAAGAACACACTTTGTTAAAAAAGATAGTCAAAACAAATAGCCTTATTTACATCCCGATACAAGTTCAGGTAAAAAATGAATGGGTGTCAGTTGATGCATTCATTGATACCGGTGGATCTAATAATTTGGCTCGACCATCTTTATTTAAATCTCTGTGGAAACCACTGCAAAACATCTTGGTTTCAGAAACCATTGGAGGATCAGTGAGTTTAACTCACTATGTAGACAATATTTCTTTGATAGTTGGGGGGAGTATTATTAAGATCTTTGCAATACAACACTTTGATCCCTCAGCTAGTTTAATGTTGGGTATGCCATTTTTAAATTTTGTGCTTCCAATAACAATCAGCCAGGATAGGTTGATTATTAATTTGAAGAAAAAAGCCATTTATGCTCCTACACTGTTTATTGCAAATTCAGAAGCAAGATATGAAAATAGCCATAAAAGAGTAGGAGCAAGAAATCCATTAAGAGATTCTGATGACTTGCAGGAAGTCCTGTAGATCTATGAAGCAAGAGCAGAATCCAAAACAAAACAATTGGCATGCGTAGATCTCAACTGGTCTACAGAACAAGATGATATCCAAGAAAGACTTCTAAAGAGTTGCTCAGAGAACCCACAACAGTTTTGGGAAACAGAAAGTCGGATGCAGGAGATCATAACCTTGCACGACAACGAAGTCAAAGGAAAATTAATTCCCTGTACTCCCTCAGATGAGAAGGAAATAAAAAGACAGATTAAAGAGCTACTGCAGATGCAGCTCATAGAGCCTAGTGAGTCCCATTACTCTTGCTCAACGTTTCTGGTAAGAAATCATTCAGAGATAGTTAGGGGTAAACCTAGAATGGTGATAAACTATAAACCCCTCAATGCCATCACTCAAAGCTTTAACTATCCATTGCCAAGGCCAGAAACTATCATGCAAAAAATACAGCATAGCAAGGTATTCAGTAAATTTAATATGAAGTCTGGGTATTATCAGATCCAAATACAGCCAGAGGACCGGCATAAAACTGCTTTTATATGCCCAGCCGAATTTTACCAATGGAAGGTTGTCCCCTTCGGTTTGAAAAACGCCCCTGCATTCTTCCAGAGAATAATGGATTTTATTTTTAATAAGTATGATTTTATTGTCACATATATTGATGACATCCTCATCCATAGTCCAGATATGAAAACTCATTTAGAGCATTTAGAAATATTTTTAAAAGAAGTCCAACAGCGTGGTATAGTCTTGTCAGAAAGAAAGATGTCTTTATTCCAAGACAGCATAGATTTTCTGGGAATTAATGTAGTCAATGGTGCAATTCAAATGCAACCACATGTATTAACCAAATTGACACAATTTCCAGATGCACTGAAGGATACCAAGATGATTCAAAGGTTCTTAGGAGTTTTGAATTATCTTCACAAATATATTCCAAATCTGACAGAGAAAACAACGCCGATCAGGAAACATCTCAAGCAGGGATGGTCACAGGAAGCAACAGCAGCAGTGCAGCAATTGAAAGCAGAATGTCAACAGCTACCAAGCTTCAGCCACCAGGTGATGGTTTGCTTATTCTTCAAACTGATGCTTCTTTAGATTTTTGGGCAGTTGTTCTTCTAGAACGAAGAGAAACAGATGAAGGAGAATTTGAAGAAAAACTTTGTGCTTATGCTTCAAGAGAATTTACACCTAGCCAAAAGAATTACTTCATAGCAAAAAAAGAAGCATTGGCTACATTTAATGGGATACAAAGATTTGAATTATCTCTGACTCCTGTAAAATTCTTAATACGCACAGACTATAAGAATTTTCAATATTTTCTATCTGCCAAAATACCAAGACAAATTGCAAAAGGAAGAATTTTGGCTTAGCAGATTTGGTTCCAACAGTTCGATTTTGAAGTTGAGTGGATCCCAGGTAATTCAAATTTTTTAACAGATTCATTAACCAGGGATATGAATAAAGCATTCATGACTTGTACAGGTTCATGCTTTACCATTCCAGGCAAAGGTCCACAGGACGATGGTTTTTCGACATTCGTTGACAGATTCAGACTATTCGAATGACATGCAAGCCACCTTGCAACAGAAATCAAAAGGGTTGTAGGAATGAGACTAAGGAGAAATACGTGGATACGAAAATGCCAAGCATGGCAATCCAAGAATATAGGTACTTCTCTGGACCTAGATGATACACTGGTAAAGATATATCCATTGCCTAATATGAAGGTGAAAATCTTTTTTAGAAGTTTATCTGATCTACAGTCTAGCGAATACACTGACAAAATGATCTGGACCCTCAAAGTTTTGAATTTTTATCAACTTATTGGAGGGGTGGACTTTGCTCTCAGCGTTTTCACAAGAGCAAAGCTCTTAGATCTTGAAGAGATTCCTATAAAACCTGAATTAGGAAAATTTATTTTATCTTTAAGAATTCCAGACATTTTTGAAGAACTGGAAGCCTCTTTCTTACAAAGGTTTGATGAGAATTATGCAGCAAACGATTCTTTTCCTCAATATGAGATATTTGAAGGATTTGTTGACTGGGAGATAAAAGAGGGCTTCTGCAGAAAAAAGCCAACTACCAGGATATCTCAATGCATTCAACGGACGATGCAATATCTCAGAACTTTCTCATCCCCTTGGGATTTTCACAGCCTCAGATTAAGAGAAAGTATTGATCCCAATCCGTTTGCACAGGTTTTCAGCCATGAAAGGATCGGAGAAATCCAAACAAGCAACAACGAAGAAATGATTAAGCAGCACGCTGGTTGGTTCCATGAATTTGGAAATTTAAAGCTGGCAGAAAAACTACAGATTCTTCAAAAAATGGATGATTTACAAGGAGAGCCCAAAGTACTAAAATTTGTGGTTAATCAAAAGGCTTTGGTAACTACCAGTGTTATTTCACCTAATTGGAATAACAATGTCATCCATATAATAAGTTTGATGATTTCAAAAAGAATCTGCACATCAATGATTTTCAAATTAGGCTGGAAACAGAAAGATTTTATGAGTAATAATTGCAGACAATGGGTTTCATATGCAACCGAAAGTTCCACTAATATGTTCCAAATTTTTAAATGGGAACTCCTAAATGGCATCGAATTGGCAATGCAAAGATCACCCACAGTAAGAAATGTCTTTAAAGATTATTTTCTAGACATCGAGATCAACACTTTACCTTTCCTTAACAAGTGGGAGAAACAAGAAGCCATGTACACGCCTCAGCAACCGGGCCTCCACAAGATAAAGACAAATATGGAAAAAGGAGAATCTTCAAAAGCAGCATCTAGGAGGACAATAACGTTAGACACAGATGCTAAAGGAAAAGCAACAGCATCTACTTTTTCAGAAGATTTGACAGATGCTCAGGACCCAGCAGCAGATATCGATGAAGAATATAACCGGCTGATAGAACGCCACTACCAAAAGATACTTGATGAGTACGAACCAGCACATGATTCTTCCGATCATGATAATGACTATGATTCCGATAGAAGTCCAATGGGACCCTGGTAGAATTTTTAGCTAGCAATGTGATAATATGGTCACATGTTGTAGCTAAATTATTGTACTAGAAAGATTGAGTAGACACCGTTGGTGAAAGAAATACCGACAGGAACCTTAATTATTTCTACTTTTGTGTCATGTCTTAGCTAAGCTTAGATTCGCTAGAAAGTCTATAAAAGGAGAGATCGGCAGAAGTTCAAGGCATCGCTTGACAGAGAACTCTGAGATCTTGTATTGTAATAAGCTTTGTGTATTTCTGCTTTTTTGATTAATATCGAAGCCTACTGGGCCGCCTGTCTGAGGACAGTTCTTTTAATCCAAAAGAACTTTGAGTTGTAAGGCAAAGGCGTTTGAAGACCTAAGGAGAGAGGTCATAGTTGCACATGCATGCTCGGTTGAGGAAAAGTAATCTGCCCCAGATTTGTTGGTTGATGGTTCTCGACTTTGATTCGAAGTAAGTTTTAATACCAAGGCTTTCTTTCTATTGCTCGTATTTTCTCTCTGTTTCTCGATCACCCGGTTTTCTTTCTATTGCTCGCATTTTCCCTCTGTTTCTCGATCACCCGGCTTTCTTTCTATTGCTCGCATTTTCTCTCTGTTTCTCGATCACCCATATTTCTTCCCTCTGACTCTAATATATACATAGTGTAACATGCCCTTAAGGCCTTCAATATTTTCTCAACTATTTGACTCACCTATAGCACTTTGACATGTGTTAGACCTGCTTCAATGAGCAAGAAACTCATTGTCATATATTATAAAAATAATATTTCTTGTCTTGAATAAGTACAAATATCAAAAGTACATTTATGAAGACCGAACCTAGTTACACTTCCTTCAACACCGTTGTGTCTATTATTTAAGCAGTCTTGACTACCTTTTAATTTGATTTCCAAGCTGACGTGACAGAGAGGATGGTGCTTGTCGTTTGGAGGGCTACTTGACATTGTTTATGACTCAAATATATTTTTTTCATGCTCAAGAAGAGTTGCTTCTACATGACTTGACTCTTTGACATATCAATAAATCCTAAGGCTCTCAATGGGAGCCATAATATGTAAACATCTTGCTCATGAAACCCATGTAACAAGATATAAAAATAATTTTGTTCTCTTTAATACATCAATTATAATTACATGTCATTATGAAGACCGAACCTAGTTACACTTTTCTTCAACAGAAAATGCATTTGAAAGAAAACACTCATAGTGATTAAGGAGGTCCTTCTTACTTTCTATTCAAGAAAACCACATACTCTTGCAAACCATTAAGAAGGGACTCCATATAGATAGAAACATTGCAAAAGTTCCAATTGAAAAACAAAAAGACAAACCCATATTCAGTTAGAAAGATACTTGTCACTAAGATTGAGACAGGGATTTTAAATTGAACACTACAAAAGTTCATAATAAAGGGTAAAAGGACAAGAGAGATAATTGTCACTACCTGTGAGACCACTAATTCAAAGAGGAGCGAAAGAGAGAGAGAGAGTACTTTAAAGACAATAATGCAAGTACTTATGAGGACTCCTCTCACCTTTTACTCATGAAAAAATGGATAAACTCCTATGGAACATTAAGAAGGCGCCCCATGTAGTAAAGGACACCACAAAAATTCAATCTTAATGTTAAAACAAACCTCTTTAGAGAGAGACACATCCCTCGCTAAGGACACCACTATTTCAAAGAAAGAGGTGAGACATCTTTTGAACGATAACATTCTAGGTAATTAAAGAGGATCCCTTTGGCATCATATCATCATAACACTAACATTCTCTAAATTCCCAAACAACTTGATGGTGATTAGGTAATTAAAAAGGATCTTTGTAGCATCATATTATCATAACACTACTATTCTTTGAATCCCCAAACTATCGGCAACTTGATGGTGAGAGTTGTTATTCAGATAATTGTGCTTGAGACCATTCAGCAGTCACAAAACTAACATCCTCGTAATCCCCAAACTATTGACAACTTGATGGTGATAGTTGTTATTCAGATAATTGTGCTTAAGACATTTTAATTTTAAAAAAACAAACATAAACTGGTGAAGTTTTATTTGGACAAACTCCGTACAAGCTTGTAATGGACCTAAATTTCAAAGCACCTCATTATCCAAATGCCAACTTTTCACCGAATGAATATCATAAAGATTGATAATATCCTTCACAAAATGTGATAAAGCAAGCATGATGGCAAAGTGGTATCGCTTTTGAAGCTAGATCATCCGTTCAACTTCAAGGAATATATACAATAGAAACGCTCTCAAAGAATTCTAGAAATGAGTTTACAGTACCAAGGCCCTCATCCTCGATGGCAACACTTTGCCTAAATCGGAAGAGAAGACACAAAACAACTTAGCTTTGAAAACTACTTCAAACTCAAACTTTTTGATTGCCATGAAGGCAAAAAGTGCCATTTACGATGTCAATGAAACTGCTTTCTCACGGGAAGAATAGCGTAGAAGAATCATGCAGGTTGAATAAAAGATACCGTGACAAGCAAAGAAGACATTCAAGAAGATGTGGGAACAAAGAAAAATTATGTTGGTATGGACTGAAATGAGAAAGGTTCATGGACCACTTTTGAAGTACATGCCACATTAAAAAAAATTATGCTGATCATTGGCTTCGTGGTGTAAAGTACGCAATGCTCACTCAAATCAAAACTTGAGATCTCAAGAACCTCATTCTCAGATTACTTGAAAAGTCAGGCATGGTCAAGACAAGATCAAAATTGTTGAAGTCCTTCAAGGAAAAGGGAAGGATATGATACATACATAAATGATTCGTTTTTTAGATGCCAAAAATAAAAGAAAGATAGAAGACATTGCATAAGAGTCATGAAAAAAATAATTAAGCGTCCATTGAAGTAGAGGCCAGAACACATTAAATTAGACTTAGTCACCATACAATATAAAACAATCATCCAGTACATTCTTTGATATAAATTTTGAGCGTGCTTTTACAAATAAGGAGGCCTCATACATCAATTTGGTGCTTGGATAGACAATGACCTTTAAATTATATTATTATTATTACAATGGATGTGGGGACAAGAAAGACAATGCAAAGAATTATACCAAAAACACAGGCCTATTAGAATTGTTGATAACATATAAATTACAAAAAATAAAAATAAAAATAAAAAAAATTGTTAATGTGGCTAAAGAATGCATGAGAATATATGCCGCAATTTTATATTGGCAAACAAACCACCACATCACTTTGGTAGAGTGCGAAGCGACATTTCTAACCACACTGTTCAATTTTCATCAATTTATGAACAGGCCACATCTTCCTATTGTTATAGGTAATGACCAGGTGCACACTTCATACAAAGAAACTTTCGATGACATGGTATCTATCTATCTATATTGCCAGTCTGTCAGGTTGTAATTTAGCAGCAACTTGGGGCAGTTGTCATCACAATGACTCAGTCAAATCCTGGTCTGCATGCAGGTTTGTTGGATGTGGCCATTGATCTTGGGCCTTATGCCAATTATTGATTGTAGCCTTTGAGCAGAATATTTTGATGTAGCCTGCAGGAAGACTATTGCAATGGGCTGGCCAGGTACCAGCAATCTCAATGCTCGCTTAAGTGCAGGAGGGAGGGATGCGCTTATTTTGAGTTTATCATCCATCATATATATATCCAAAGGAAGTACATTGAGCTGTGGTCTACCGTTTGAGCTGGGGTGTCGCCAAACAAAAGACCGAGGTTCAAACATCAACAAGTTTAGAGCCCTTGACTGTGCCTGAGTTTGACAGGTTCAATGCATTGATGTGGTCTCTGTGTTAATGCAAACAAGGTTCATAGTTCATCATTAAAAGTAAAAATGATTTTCCTCGACACCAAAAAATTAAAAATTAAAGAATTGTTAAAGGTACAAAAATGAGAATCAGAATAGTAGACCCAGATTATGGCATCGAACTAAATGAGCTCACCATCAAATATAACTTTCACACTACCACTTGCTATTTGTGATATCAAGATTGGATTTGAATGATTAACAGTAACACCACATCAGCATTCAGCTTTGATTGAATGGATGATAAAGGCAATCCAATTAAATTATTAATCCAAGGGGCCAAGTAACCAATATCTCTTCACAAATCTTATCTACGCAAATGATGAAATTCTTGAGGAATAATTCAAACTATTTACCACCCACAGTCGTGAAAAAGGTAAATTGAACCCAAACCAAAACATAGTGCTACAAGAAACTCCTCATTTATTCAAATGACAGTAATAGTCAAGATTTCACTCCCTTAAGTGGGTTCTTAGATTTAGCTTCCAAGGTATTTTGTAATGTCCCTAGGGAATTTTTTCCCTTAGGGTTACAGGATCACAAGATAAATTCTACTGGTTTCCACAGTATTCCTTTCAATTCCAACAGAGATGATATAGAGAACACAACAATGTAGTAGTTCCCACAATACATCAATAATTCACATCAGTTTCAATTTAACAGCTACACCTAGGGCTATCACACCAGTAGACCTGGTTGCATAGCATTCATAACAGTGACAGCATTGAATGCACGAGTATTGTATTCCACCAGTATTTCATACAACAAACCAATTCACAAGTCCAATGTACCCTGTAGTTTAACTTCTCCTATCTAATACTATTGTACCAGACAGTCCCTGCTGCCCTTTACTACTGTTCTGACCTGACAGTGATTACGATATTGTGGGCTATTTGGTGCTATCTCACAGCCTGCCATAACCTGCTTGTGTTACCAATTCAGACCAAGAGATGTCTCCGATATATTAATGTGCAACCAAGAATGTCCTGTGGCCACTACAATACCTCAGAGATACTGCAATAGCTTCTTAGAGTATACCGCTGCCTACTATTGCCTCACTGCTACAGAGAATAGGTGTCCAAGAGAGTTGCTTCCTCAGGAAGGGTTACGCTTCCGGTTAGGTTATGTTGCCCCACCAATACACTATTAATTGAGCCACTGCTACTGTTAAAGTTCTGTGGTCTGGTTAGTGCTTTGCTGCCACCCAAAATTATCCTTCAAGATGACCGCTACCTTCCTCAGGAATCCCACTGCCTTAAATACCTTTGACTGCCACAGAAAACCCTTGCAAGGAGGTCACTGCATCAGTCAGGGCCTCAGAAGATGCCGCTGCCAAGAATTGCTCCACCAATAGTTCTGCCACCCCAGGTAACCTCATTCAGGGTTAGACACAAGCCTTAGATTGGGCTGAGGGCTGATTTACCAATGGCTGTTCCTAGAAAATGCCTTGACCAGGTCTTTGCTGCCACGGGGTAGCCTCTAAACAAAACCACAAATGCCTTTCAAACCAATTTTGCGAACATCAGCATCGGGATAGAATCAGCAAGGGTCCGAAAAACCAAAAAATCGTAACAATCGGGAAAATATTGGTAAAAAATCGGCAAACATCGGCTAGGCCAAAAAATCTTGATTTCGAGATAAAATCGGGATGTTATCGAGATGTTCGCAACACTGTTTCAAACCAACAGGCCAACGAACCTCTCTTCTTGAATGCCAAAAATCAGATGAAAGAACCTCAGAACAATTGTGTCAAACAGATGAGAGAAAAGAAGGGATTGGCTAGGGTGGGATCATCACCACCGAAACCAATTTCTTAAAACCCTCAGAGCCTCAGCTCAGAAGACAGAATTATCCAACCAATCAATGATGAGAAAATGATTTCTTCTCACTCTTATTTATAGATTCCTTTTGGGGTCTCTTCTCCTTATTTTAGTGTGAGGGATTACAACTTTCCTTCCACTTAGCCCCAATTCTGGCTTGCTTCACAATTTTTGCCCCCAATTTACCCAATGTTGCCCCAAAAAAATTGGATAATGGGTTCCCCCTTTATCATTGACTATAGCCTATGGGATTGGATAGGCTACTACCCCCTCTCGTGGGCAATTAATTAATAGGGAACATTATAGTCCCCCCTTCCCAACATTGCTTGTCCTCAAGAAATTGCAAGTTTGGGTGCTACCAAATTTGTCTCCCTGCTTTCAAGAATGAAGGCCTCTATGAAGCTTTTGTCATTGCCTGTCAATAGAACCCTCTTGCTCATCTCTTCTGTATTCAAAAGAGTCCCTATTGTCTCCCGATTCAGATTTATAGTTGTCAGTATTTGATATATTGAATAAATGGCTATCATTTGCTCATGATCCTGGTAACTTTTTCTAGGAGATCAACTTCTACCTTTTTCTATAATGAACAATGCCATTGTCATCCTCTTTCTAGGCAAAACCTCACAGCTTTGTTGTGACTTCACAGAGATGCCATTTGGCATATCTATTTCACCTTGCTCTGAACTAGGTTTCTCTAATTTCCATAAAGCAGCACGTAAATGGCCTCCATAACATCTGAAAGTGCATACTGTCTGGCTGACTAAATATTACTACTGGTCTAGTGGAATTCAATGTTTTGCTCATACTCATGCCTTTTTGGAGCCTTTAATGCTTCTTGCTGAACGAAATCTGCATAATTCCATTGATATTGCAATTTCCTCAAATCAAAGTTCAAGGTATCATATTCTTTCTTAATGGCATTCTTTCTTAATGGCCTGCACATTCCTTCTACTTGAAAGATCTGCTTTTCCAGGGAATCCAACCCTTGATCCAAGAATTTACTATGTTCTTGACTAAGTTACAGGAAAAGTCCGAAGAAATTGCCTGAAACGTCGTTCCCCGTTCCTGAAACGAAAACAGGTACGATACCCGTACGATCCGCCATGAAACGCCGTCAAAACGTATTTGAACCGTATCTAAATTTCGGAAACTCGGGACCTGGATTTGGAAACGTTTTTGGAGGTTTTATATTTTTTGGATCCGTTTCTGGAACAGATCACGATTTTCGTCAGCTTCTACTAGAATTGACCTTGCGTCATCATTCATTTCTTTTGACAATATTAAGGCATTCCTCTTCATGTGAGAATTTCCATGATCCTCCATTTCTGGTGTTGGCATTAAAGCCCTTCTATCGGCATCCTCTATCCCACCTCCTGATCCTAATTACCTTATTCCACAATCCTAATGCATACTGCAAATCCTCTCACCTCCTCGTGCTAACTTCCTGCTGACTTAGAAATTACCTACCTGGTAACCAATTGCAAAAATGAGGCAACTTATAAACATTGGCCACTTCCTATAATGCTCGCCCTACAAATGAAAAGATAATTTCTCCATCACGTCCATTGTTCATTCATCACATGTGATGAAGATAGAGTTGGGATTGATGATTATGACGGATTAACTTGCATTGATGGAGCTAGAAGTGACGTTCTGCTTCTGTTTCCATTCTTCACCCTTTGGTAACCAACAACTTGTTTTCTTTAGTACCTTCCCAAAAGTATTTAATTTTCATTGAAGTATGCTCCTGCGCCGGCCAACCTATTTCCTAACTTGTTTTGTTCATTTTGACATGAAGAATTTTATTATGGGGATTTATGAGGCCAAAGCTTTACTTTCCTTGAGCATCCCATGAAGTCCCCTATAGGTATTTACCATAGTCACCAAACTCCACTTGGGAGAAGACATGTTTTGTCCAAAGAGTCAAACTCGATTATGAACTCTGCAAATTTTCATTAGTCAAACCAAGGCAAAGACTCGGCACCATAAAAAATACAAGAAATATAGATTTTTAAGACCCCAGCTCTGGCTTCTAAACTTTTGAACAATGAATTATGCTGAGTTATGATGACAATGTTTATGTTGAATTGATGATGATGATTACGTATTTTTAAATATAAAATCTAGATTCCAAAGACTAAAAGACTAAGAAACTGGATCCGACCTTAAACCCCTGCGTGCCCCAAATCGGGAGAATCAGACAGGATTTGGTGGGACATGTGTCCTCCGATCGTGTCCTGGTTCTGGGACACGTGTCCCCTTGAACGGTGTGCCGCATGACCCATAAAGGGCGATTTTGGGCCATTTCACCCTCACTTTTGACTGTATCTCTTGTTGTGGGTGTGTGGGAGCGAACAGCAAAGGGTTTGGCAGAATTTTGGAGGCGATTCAAACAACAAGTAAGTGCATTTCGTTTCTATTTTTTTTTTGCATTTTTATATTACAGCAGTTAGCATGTGTATTTTTTTTACAAGTTTGTGCATTTTTTCTTTATTTTTTTACAGCATTCATGGCTCAATCAAGGGCAGCAGGGAAGGGGCAAAGGAAGGGGAAGAATGTCTCCATTGGAGATGCCCCTCCTGTTTCAATTTCATCAGGGTCTGCAAGTGTTCCCTCGCAGCTTCAAATGTTGTGGGAAGACAGCAGGCTCAAGATAACAAATCCCTTGCAGAAGTATGTCACAAGAGAGCAAGGGCCTGGCAGCAAGTTGAAGGGATGAGGCAATGTTGCTTGGAAATGCAACTATTGCAACAATCATTTCATGAGCACATATTACCATGTGAAATCTCATTTGTTGGCTTTACCAAGTTGTGGAATTGCAGCATGTACACAAGTGTCTTTAGCTAAGAGGAAAGAAATGGAAAATGAGGTCAATGTTGGTATGGCAAAGGTGGCAGCAACATCTAAAAAAACCAAGAATGATATCCCCTTCCATTCTTGACGAAAAGCAGCGACAAATTTCCATTTGAGAATTTTGGTGGGAGACAAGCAGCGAAAAAAAAGGCAGTGGCACTCGGTCCAATGGGCAAGATTTTTTAGAAAGAGAAACGAAAAGAGCTTGATCTCACCATTGCATTATTTTTCTATCAGAACTCATATCCTTTAATGTTGCACGCTCACCCTTATTTATTGAGATGTGTCGAGCTCTAACTCAAGGGGCTCCATAAGGGTATGTGCCTTCTAGTCAGAAAAGCTTAGAACCAAATTGTTGAATAAGGCAGAGAAAGAGGTGGACAAAATGCTTGAGCCTATTAAATCAGCATGGCCAACATCTAGGGTTAGTATTGTTTATGATGGATGGACAGATCCAACACGCCACCCACTCATCAACTTCATGGTGTCTTCCTTGAATGGTCCAGTGTTCTTAAAATCAGTGGATGCACTTGGACGATAAAGGATGCACAATATACGGGTGGGTTGTTCATTAACGTTATTGAAGATGTAGGTGTTGATTCTTGTGCGCAAATCATTACAGATAATGCACCTATTTGCAAGGTTGTTGGTATGATTGCGGAAGCTAAATATCCACAAGTATTTTGGACACCTTGCACTGTCCATTCCTTGAATTTAGCACTTAAATCTATTGCTTCTGATGTGCTTTGGATTGGAAGTATTATTGAGGATGCACGACATATCCACAACTTTGTTCAAAATCATACAAATGCCCTCACAATCTACAAGGAGTACACCAATCTATCATTGTTGAAGATTGCAGATACACGATTTGCCTCTTCATTCATCATGTTGAAGAGGTTGAGGGAGGTCAAGACTGCTCTTGGGGCCATGGTTATTTCAGAGTTTTGGTGTTTTTGGAGAAAGACAGATTAAGCAGCATCAAAAAGAGTGACGGACACAGTGTTAGATGATGCTTGGTGGGAGAGGGTAGATCTACTTATTAAGATCATGGACCCTATCATTTCTTTGCTACGATTTGTAGATATAGACCAACCCATCCTAGGAGAGGTTTATGAGGGATAGGATTATGTGATTAAGTCTGTGAGGAGCATTATTTTACAGAGTGAGTGCCCCAAGTATGAGACATCATCAAAGGCCTTCTTCACCACCATATAGGATATTCTTATCAGCAAATAGGACAAGAATTGCACACCTTTACATTGTTTGGATCACTCATTGAACCCAAAATACTACAGCCATGAGTGGCTGAATGGTGGACCTTCCCGTAGATTCCTTCCTCACATGGATGGTCAAATTTCGCAAGGGATGAAGGATGCATTGAGGCAGATTTTTCAAGATAGAGCATCCCTTGATGAGATGAAGGATGCCTTTGCATTGTTTTCCACTAGCACTGGTCGATTTGCAAGATATGATGTGATTAGAGACAGGGGGCTAAGAGGCCCTATTCTTGGTGGGCAACTGATCAGGCAACAAGCCCTCCTCTACAGTAGTTAGCCATGAGGCTCATCTCTCAAGTGACTTCATCCACTTGTTACAAGAGGAATTGGAGCACATATGGGAATTTGTATAGTGTCAAGAAGAGCAAGCTTGAGCAATCCAATGCAGAGACAATGGTGTATGTGCACACCAACCTTTGTCTTATTTACAGGCAGAGGGATGAGTGGTTGAAGGAAAAGACAAAGATGTGGGATGTCTTTCCTGATGATATGGGTTTGGACAACAGTGTTGAGTTGGCATTGGTCAACTTGGATCTTAATGAACCAATGCTAGAGCCTGTCACTTTTGATGATGGTGATCCTATAAAGGGGTCATCCTCCAGACCAGCTGATGCAGAGATGAAACAAAGGAGGAGGATGTAGCAAAGGAGAGAAGTGGTGACCATGATGATGACAGTGATATTGATTTTGATGATGATGATTGATGACTCATGAGCTACCTACTGCCTTGAAGCTTGTAGTTGTTTTGTATTTTCTATTTTTATTTGCCATTGGCATTGCTACTACCTATGTAACACATTTTGATTTTGATGACTTAATAAGAAAACGGATACATCTTGTCTTTCTCCTATTGGATCACTGATGAATATGTCACAATTGTATTTGTATGCATAATGTTACTTTGTAAAACTTACATCTAGATGAAGATCTATGTTTGAAACAATGGATTTGTATCGTGAATGAGAATTTGTGTAAGAAATATCTAATTTAATATATATATATGTCCTAACGTGTCTTGTTTCGGGGGGTCAACGTGTCCGTGTCAGACACTTGAATCTTCGTGTCCTTCGTGTCCCCATGTCAAGTGACTTAGCTAAAAAGATGAATGGTAATATGAAAATTTTTATTGTCTTGTAACGTGTGTGTATGTGTGTGTGTGTGTATATATGTGTGTCGTTTCCTTGCCATATCTCATCCAAAAAATTTGTTGTATTTGTTTCAAACCCTATATCTGTATCTATTCCCGTATTCATTTCAGTGTAACTTAGGTTCTTGAATTTTATCAATGTGGCAAAATGTCTCTTTCATATCACACAACAATTGTTTTTCTTCCCCTAAAAGCATACTCTCCTACTTAATTCTATTTGCTACAGTAGTTAGCCATGAGGCTCATCTCTCAAGTGACTTCATCCACTTGTTGCGAGAGGAATTGGAGCACATATGGGAATTTGTATAGTGTCAAGAAGAGCAGGCTTGAGCAATCCAATGCAGAGACAATGGTGTATGTGCACACCAACCTTTGTCTTATTTACAAGCAGAGTGATGAGTGGTAGAAGGAAAAGACAAAGATGTGGGATGTCTTTCTTGATGATATGGGTTTGGACAGCAGTGTTGAGTTGGCATTGGTCAACTTGGATCTTAATGAGCCAGTGCTAGAGCCTGTCACTTTTGATGATGGTGATCCTATAGAGGGGTCATCCTCCAGACCAGTTGATGCAGAGATGATACAGAGGAGGAGGACGTAGCAGAGGAGAGAAGTGGTGACCATGATGATGACAGTGATATTGATTTTGATGATGATGATTGATGACTCATGAGCTGCCTACTGCCTTGAGACTTGTAGTTGTTTTGTATTTTCTATTTTTATTTGCCATTGGCATTGCTACTACCTATGTAACACATTTTGATTTTGATGACTTAATAAGAAAACGGATACATCTTGTCTTTCTCCTATTGGATCATTGATGAATATGTCACAATTGTATTTGTATGCATAATGTTACTTTGTAAAACTTACATCTAGATGAAGATCTATGTTTGAAACCATGGATTTGTATCATGAATGAGAATTTGTGTAAGAAATATCTAATTTTAATATATATATATATATATATATATATATATATATATATATATATATGTCCTAATGTGTCTTGTTTCGGGGGGTCAACGTGCCCGTGTCAAACACTCGAATCCTCGTGTCTTTCGTGTCCCCGTGTCAAGTGACTTAGCTAAAAAGATGAATGGTAATATGAAAATTTGTATTGTCTTGTAACGTGTGTATATGCGTGTGTGTGTATATATATGTGTCATTTCCTTGCCATATCTCAACCAAATTTTTTCAAAATTTGTCGTATTTGTTTCAAACCCTATATCCGTATCTATTGCCATATTCATTTCAGTGTAACTTAGGTTCTTGAATTTTATCAATGTGGCAAAATGTCTCTTTCATATCACGCAACAATTGTTTTTCTTCCCCTAAAAGCATACTCTCCTACTTAATTCTATTTTGCATATGTTATATCTTCTCATCAATTTCTTTTAACCTTCACCTATCCAACATTATTCACAAGATAGACAGGTAAAGTTCTCCCTCTTTGTAGAAATATCAAGGTTAATGAGACCTAGCCTTAGAGATGGGTTGTGCTTCCATTTGACAACAGACTTCAGTATATCAAATGCAAGCTCCGGTTGAGCCGATAATTTCTCTAACATGTACTTGAACACACCATATCCTGACTTCCCTTTATCCAACCATGAATCTTCAACCTTGTAGAGACCAACGTAAATCTTTCCAGAAAGATTAGCATTGTCCTTGATACCTCAAATCACTCTAACTTTATGTCCATGGTGCTTGCCTTGCTCAAGGAAAAGATCCCCCCTTTCCAATTTCTAATCATCATTCTCATCATCTTCATACCCACCAACTGCAATAATACTAACAACAACTGGATCATTCCACTCGTTGTTTGCACCCATGTAGTTCATTCCAACCTGCACCTAACCATGCAAGAGAAGTATGCACATCTCCAGTCTAAAGAAAAAATGATCACTAGATTGGACTCCTAAAACAAGTCCTACTGTCTTTCTAACTCGATTAAGCCACAACCCTTTATCTAACATTGTTGTCACTGTTGAAGAATCTGGGGCAATTAGGTTAATAAGATTCTTCTCCCGATGATAACTATCTTTGAGGTACTTTTTACTTTTTCTTATTAGCATAATCTTCTCTTGTTATTATTAGAGTGTGTTTTCTTACTTCATCAGATAGTTACCAAACAAAAGAGACGAGAACACAAGACGTTGGCTTTCTGTGAAGGCCAAAACCTCTCACTCTTTGAGAGGAAAACCCGCACAAATTCTTCATATAGAGATTCAAATTTATGAATACCAAGACCATGACCCTTGACCTATTTGGCCACTCCAAGAGCAAGACCATGACCCTTGACCTATTTGGCCACTCCAAGACCAAGACACCAATACTCTTCTTCATCATTGTTGAGATCATCATCATTGCTACTAAAATCACAACTATTGCAACACCGAGGCCATCACTATTGCACCACCAAGATCATCACTGTTGCACCATTGTTGTACCTTCACCGAGATCTTCACCATAACAACGAGATCTCTATACTGAGATATATATATATATAGATATATAGATATATATATATATATATATGAGAGCTACACCTAGATTCACTAAGATCATGACCTTGTAACTATGTCTCCATCAAGATCATGTATGTATCTATATCGAGACCGTGATTACATCTATGCCGAGATTATGACTGCGTCTAGAATGTGTGTCGAGACAGAGTGTGTCACTGCGGGATTACTGAGATCCTCCTCATCACAAATATGTTGAGACTGCAAGGAGATAGGTCTGAGCCCTTTTTTGTGGTATCTAAGGCTGCTTCTGTGATCACTGTATAGGTAGTCAAAGACTGTGATCGCCGAGACTGTGAGGAGGCCGAGACTTCATCTTTGTCGTACCCATCCGAAAAACACCGAGATGTTTGTTTGAATTCTCTGCCTTCTATGGTGACCCTACCCACATATAAATAGTGGTTTGCCTCTACACTTGAGGCGACATGTCATGTTGAACGGGTGTGTCTCCATAGGTGAGTCGACAAGACTTCCTTTGTTATTGTTTGGAGGCCGACTTCTTCAAGAGGGATTGTGCTTGTCTTTGGAGGGCTTCTAGACATTTCTATAGACTTGTATACATTAAACATAGGCTCAAGAAGAACTCTTCATACATGACATTAATTCTAGACTCTAAAAGACAAATCCTATTATTATAAAATCACTTGCTCATGAAACCCATGAAGCAAGTTTACAATAATAATTTGTTATCTTTATTACATCATTTACATCAGTCATAATTACATGTCATTATGAATGAAGACCGAACCTAGTTACACTTTCTTCAACAGTCCCTGACTCTACACCACCACCACTACCTGTACCTGCCTTGCTACCTTCATCCACTACCATGAAATTTCAATGCAAAGCATCAAATGTCATGAGTACATCCCTTACTTTCTTCCTTTTAAAGATTGTTGAACCATCATTATCTCTGACATTGGAATGGAATACCATTGTTTTATTTCCATGACATTTATTCTTGTTGGGAGGAGCTATTCTTGTTGGGAGGAGCTTTCTTCCGCCTCTTGCTGACTAGTTCAATGATATCTATTCGTGTCAAGTCTATTTTTGGTTCCATCACTTGTAGTTTGGACCTAATTACCTCAAAAAATACCCTCTCTTCAAGACTTTCATGTCCAGCAAACCTTGGCTCCCAATCATCAACACCATAAGGTTTTTCTCCCCTTTCCACATATTGTAAGGAGAATTTTGTAAATTTTGGAATCTCTTTGGTTTTTGTAAGTTGAGATGAAGAGTTCAAGAATCTTGGCTCACATGAAACACTTGCACGCTTACAACTTTTGGTTCTTCTCATCAAACTTGTCTTACTTTTATCAATACCAGCTTTCCTAAAGGAATCCATCATTTCAGGATTACTCAATAGGGTTCCTTTAAATTTTCTTGATGAAAACCACATAATAGAAGAGTAGATTCTTTTTCAAAATAGTTGTCGAGTACCCCCTTTCGCCCTTCTTTATGTTCCAAAAAGTTCAAATTTGCATTATACAAATCAAGATTCGTCATGTGAGAATATTTTATAACATAATGTTGTATATTCTCAGTCAACTTTTTTGCAGCCCCTACAATATTTTGTTCATTACTAACATCCTTGGTTTCTTCAAGATGGATAAAATCTTCATCATATTCATCATCTAAATCAAATTGCTCTTGAGTTGAGTGACCCTTTGTATGTGAGCTCCCTTTAATCTTCTTATCCCTTAAACTGTGTTTTTAATTATCCCCTGCACCTTCAATTCAAACTTTCTCGTGCTCCTTGTCTAAGCCATTCACACCATCCTTTTTACGCGTCCCACTGAAGTCAAGTTCATGCCTCAAATCTGCCTCATATTGTGCCTTATAAGATTTAAGTTCATCTCGTCCCTTTTCATTTTACAAACCTCCATTTCCAAGATCTTTCCAATCTAACTTTCTACTCGACTTGACATAGCCCTCTTGATATGTAACATGCTTTAATCTTGTAATTCCTTTCACTGGTTTCTCTTTCCTTACCCCATCTCTTCCATTGTCATCAAAGCCCCATCTTATTCTTTGCCTCTTTGTTGAGACCAATATATTTTTTACCAAAATGTGAATTTGTATTTGAGAATGGAGAATCTTCTCCATCATAATCTTCATGCCATCTCCTATCATCCCTGTCCCCATATCTGGGGCCCTCACCTAAACCAACAGAGCCATGGTCATAGTGGAGAACCTTCGACATTGGGTTGATTCCATTGTAATTATTGTTTTTCCTCTTTCTTATCAGTTCAGGGATCTCTTTGGTATCTGAGACCCCTTTATTTTCATTTTTTCCTCTCAAGGTATGATCTTGTCGTCCTGAATTCCAAAAGGAAAAGTGAGATGAACGTCCCTCGTTATAAGATTCACCATCTGAAGAAGTTTGGTGTTCTCTAGTTTCAAAAGATTGATGACTTTTGTTCTTCACATCTTCCTCTTGTGCTTGATTTTTGAGCACTCGTTCGATTCTTGCATAGCCATGTAAATTGACTTGGGTGTGCCTTTACCCATGTTTCAGCTTGTTCAATCTTTTTTGCTATGTTTTTGTGATGCTCTTCACACTTTCGCCAAAAATCTGTGTATTCCTTCCCAAAGGGGTAAACTGATTGCAGCAGCTCCATTTTTCCCACAAACACTACAGGCTGGCAAGAGAGCCAGCTTTGATACCATTGTAATGTCCCTAGGGAACTACTGCCCTTAGGGTTACAAGATCACAAGATAAATTCCACTGGTTTCCACAATATTCCTTTCAATTCCAATAGAGATGATATAGAGTACGCAACAATGTAGTAGTTTTCACAATACGTCAATAGTTCACATCAATTTCAATTTAACAACTACACCTAGGGATATTACACCAATAGACCTATGTGCATGGCATTCATAGAAATGACAATATTGAATGCACAACAAGTACTTTATTCCACCAATAGTTTGTACAATAAACCAATTTAAAAGTCCAATGTACCTTGTAGTTTACCTTCTCCCATCTAATACTATTGTACCAAACAGTCCGTGTTGCCCTACACTATTGTTCTGACCTGAAAATCGATTATGATCTTGTGGGCTATTTGGTGCTATCTTGCAGCCTGCCACAACCTTCTTTTGCTACCAATTCAGAACCAAGAGATGCCTTCAATAGTATTATTGTGCAACTAAGAACGTCTCGCGGCCACTACAAGACCTCAAAGATACTGCAATAGCTTCTTAGAGTATTCCATTACCCTACTATTTCCTTGCTACTTCAGAGAATAGGTCTCTAGGGAGATTTGCTTGCTCAAGAAGGGTTATGCTTCCCAGTTAGGTTATGTTGCCCCAAAGATACACTATTAATTGGGCCATTGCTACTATTAGAGTTTTGCGGTCTGGTTAGTGCTTTGTTGCCATCCGAAATTATCCTTCAAGATGGTCGCTACCTTCCTTGGGAATCTCGCTGCCTTAAATACCTTTAACTGCCACAAAAAACCATTTAAAGGAGGTCGCAACCTCAATCAAGGCCTCATAAGATGCCACTGCCAAGAATTGTTCCACCAATAGCTTTGCCACCCCATGTAACCTCATTCAGGGTTAGCCACAAGCCTTATATTGAACTCAGGGTTGATTTACCAATGGTCGTTCCTACAAAATGCCTTAACTAGGCTTTCACTGCCACTAAATATCCTCTTAACAAAACCACAAAATGCCTTTCAAACCAATAGCCCAACCAATCTCTCTTCTTGAATGTCAAAAATTAGATGAAAGTGCCTCAAAACAATTGTGTCAAACAAATGAGAGAAAAGAAGGGATTAGCTAGGGTGAGATCATCACCACGAAACCAATGAAAAGAAAAAGGGGTCTTAAAACCCTTGGAGCCTTAGCTCACAAGATAGAATTATCCAACCAATCAATGATGAGAAAATAACTTCTCCTCACTCTTGTTGTGTCAAGAGGTGCTTTCTAGCCCAGTATGGTAGAGATGTTGTAATATCATGTCCTCTCTTGTCCTGTCTTGTCCTATTTAACATTTTGACTCGGTCAAATTACATAAAAATAAAAATAACAATAAAAATAAAATAATAATTCAAGTAAAATAGTTTACTTACCAATTTTTGGATTCTAAATTATGAATATAATATTTTTTATTTTTAATAAATTACTCATTGTGCCGAGAGGCCCTCTCCAACCCAGTATGCAAGAGATGTAGTAAGGTCTTGTCTTGTAAACATTTCGACTTGGCCAAAATAAAATAAAAAGAATCCTATGTTAAAATAAAAATTCTACATTATTATTTTTTTAATCAATTTTTGTTGGGTAATTAAACCAACCTAGATCCATCTTAACTCCGAATCTACCAAGCCCTGAGAGGGATCAAATTTCTTGAGATGCAAATATCTTAAGATGTAGAAAGATTTGATCCCGCTCGACGATTGGTAGATCCAAAGTTAAGATGGATCTCGGCTAGTTTATAGATTCCTTTTAGGGTCTCTTCTCCTTATTTTAATGTGAGGGGTTACAAGTTTCCTTCCACTTTGCCCCAATTTTGGCTTTCTTCACAAGTTTTGCCCCAATTACCCCAATTTAACCAATATTGTCCCAAAAGCATTGGATAATGGGTTTCCCCCTTTATCATTGACTATAGCCTATGGAGTTGGATAGGCTACTTCCTCCTCCCTTGGGAAATTAGTTAATAGAGAACATACACATTTTATGAAATATTAAATCCAAAATTGCTAGAATGCAATTTTAACATCAAATGCTCCATCCTTACTCATCGGCTATGTCACAAGGTTCGTTGAACTTCAACCTTTAGGTTCGAAATATGGCGAACCTAAATACATTTTGAGGTTCGGTGAACCTCATCGAATCTCATAGCCATTAACCAAGTCCATAGATTAAAAGTCATAACTTTATGTCACAACTCAAGTTTGTAATCTATCCTTGCAATTTCCAAGTCAATGACAACATTTTTTATTTTTATTGATGTTGATATCTTATTATTTTATGCTATATTTCATTTCAAAGTTAATATATGTACATATATAAAAAAAATTGTATGTAGACGAATCTAATGGTGAGCCTCATCTGGACCGCATGAAAAAACTTGAACTAAAACCAAACCTAATCATTGCCAAACCCAAACCATGTGGCTCATTGGATTGATGAACAGTGTGTTCCATTTGTAATAGGACAAACCCATCATTGCATTTTTGGATAGTATTTTGATCTAACTCCAAATCCCAAGAGGAGCGTAAAGAACATCTTAAACTTTGATACAAGTGTTAATAGAGTAAAAGTTGTATACCACGTATTAATAGAGTAAAAGTTGTATACCACGTATATAGATGTCAACTCCACCTGAGGCAATAGATTAACTTGGAACATATTATATTTGAAGGCGGTATATGCATGGATCCAATGAAGATTAATTCCATTTTGGAATGATTCATTCCAAGGAATATTATATATGTTAAAGGACCTCATGAGATTCATAGACTATTATCAAAGATACATGGTGGAATTTGCCAAGATAACCTATTCTCTTTGTAAAAGTAAGGCAAGTAGTTTAAATGAATAAGAAACAACCATGAATGAAGAAAGATTTCCAAGAGTTGAAAGGCATGGGTCACTTCGGCTCCCATATTGATCCACCCCAACCCGCTGATGACTGTGATACAAACTAATGCACACATTGAAGACACTAATGCCTTGTTAAGGCAAAAGGTTAAGAGCATAAAAGTTATTAAAACTAATATGTAATGAGATAAACTATCCTACTCATGATGTAGATCTAGCAACAGTGGTTCACACCTTGAAGATGTTCAAATCACATATTACTTCAATGGTAAGAGGTTTAGGTTGAGGACTGACTACAATAAATATAAAAAAATTATGCACTCGGCCCCAACTAAATGCCAGACAAAGAAGATGGCTAGAACTTGACTGAAAATGACTTTGGGCTCAAAAGCATGAATGGGCAAAGAATAAAGTTCCAGGTGCTTTGCGTCAGAGAGACATACAGTTATGGCCATCACAAAAGTACATGTGAACAATAGCAAACTTGAAAATTTTGTCAATTATTGATGGCAGCTATCACCCAAGAACTTAGAAATGAACAAACATTTGTAAAGATCTAGCACTGTAGCACAAGCCCGAAGGTTAAGGCCAACAATAATAGCTTCCTCAACAATTAAGGGTGAAGTTATGTGCCAAAGTCCTCTGAATTGTGAAGTTCCATCATGAGGAACGATCATGGAGGATAAAGGTGAAAAATTTTGCAAGGGAGATTCGCTTCTCAGAAGCAGTGTTCTGTGCCTCCCCTAAAATAATGAATAGCATTATACACATGGGCTTTAGTGTTATCTAAGTAGATAAAACACTTTTCAGTGAAATAACAGATTTACATACTTCATAATTCAAATATTCAACCATCCCTCAAAAGGAATATTTTTCTACATCTAAAGTATTTGATAGAACACATTGATACTTGTATCAATTAATTACAACGAAAAGAAGCTAAAATACAGTAGTACTTGTCTCAGAAAAAATTGTTGGAGAATCCAATCCATCATTTGAGGATCTCCTACACATGTTCAAGGAAGAAATCTTGTTACTGGTCTGGAAAATGTATGTCCCGTGCCAGCAATTTCTTGAAGATGATAAGGATCCGTTTCAATTCCATAGTCCATCAATGGTCTATTCTCAAGCAGAGCATCATGCTCACATACAAATTCTGGAATCTCAATTTGTCCCTTCTTGATATCATTCCACAAAAATTCCAAACGACTAATGTACTTCAATTTCCAGTATAATCTGCAATTTAAAAAAGTCAGAAATGAGAACATTCAGATTCTGGATGTCATGACCGAAATTGCAGCCAGAGTAGTACAGTCATCTTTCATAAACGAAAGTGAATAATACTGCCATCTGTTCCTTTAATCAAAAATGATTGTCAACTTTAGTATAGCACTCACCCTTCACTTAAGAAGTACCGTCCAACTGTGGCTAAAACCAATCGTGATAGAAGTCCAGGATGCAAGAAATAAACTAACTGAAGCCTCTGCTTGTAATCTGTAGGAAGATCTTCATATATCCACCTTAAAATGGACAGTCCAGGAGAGTTTTCTTCTCTCTGGACAGCAGTGTGTATGTATACAATGCAGAATGGTCCTTCTGACACAGTAGTAGAGATCTTCTGGCATACATATTTCTTCAGCCTTTCTCCACCAATAACAGGAGCTGTGCCAAAAGAAACAGTAACATCGACAAAATGCAAACTATATTTCTTACAGCAGGGCTATAGAACATGTAATACATTTATGCTGTCCAGATAGTATATGTAGCATGAAAAAACTGTAACTAAAAGTCCTTGCACCATGAAATACGTTTCAGTGTCCAGTGGCAATTTTGCTATAATGTCATGACCAAGATAAACACTGTGAATGCCTACTCACTCCACAGAAAAAACAAAAATGGAAAAACTTACATCATAACATGGTTGCCATGAAGTTTGACCCTACGATGGGTATTAAAACTGCAGCAGAATCACCAAATTAAAATCCCCTGTCTACTCAAAAGCTAATCAAAGGAAGAAGGCACTACTCTTTCAAAGTCCGCACCCAATCCTTAAAAGGTGAGTGATAGGCCCCAGAAACTATATATGGCAAAAAGTATACATAATCACCAAAAACTTTGGAACCTCTATCTAGGAAAACCAAATAACCAACAACCAAGTGTCTGTAAGCAATGAGCATAAGCTTCAAAGTTCATAACCAAATATTCTGATTTTGAGCTAGCAAAGCTCAGGACTCAAAGATAACCCTGTGCTCATTAAGCACCCAACGTTTTCACTGTGGCTTCAGAGATCCACACCGTCCATTGCTCATCTACACTGTTAAATTGTGATCTTCCCGATACACTTATAAAACTGAAGAGTGTCATTTTTATATAAATTTTTTGATGTTGTGTACTATTGTGTACGTAAGTTGGATGCATATTACTATTTATGGGTTATGTAGCATACAAATGTAGCTACTCCTTTTCTTTATCAGACTCAAATTCAAATCACAAATATAAGAATTTTTTATGTTATGCACTTGTGTGTATTGTGTGTATGCAAGTTGGATGCATTTCAATTTATGGGTGATGTAGCATACAAGTACCACTACGACTAAAATCATCATTAACAATCAGGATAAGACAAAGATAACCATGAAATTTCGGGCCCGTAGGTACAGATTGCTTGGCAAGCCAGAGGATTAGTGCTAGCTAAAGACAACGGGACGGAACTTTGTGGACCTTGAATTGTGGGATAAGTGCCAAGTCCCCGTTGTTTGAGCTGCTATGTTGGGCATGCAGATAGAGTTGTCTGTGTTCATAAGTGCAAATTCGCCTAGCTTTTCGCAATGTGTTTTTGAATGTCTGAAAATATTTAATTTTGGCAATACGTGCTCAGGGTTCTAGCAATCTAAGCACTGTATCAAAACAATTAGCTTTTGGCTTTTTCTTTCAGACTTATGGTTTCGTTTTTCCCCCAAATTCTAAGTTGGTGAAGCTGAGGTCTCATTACTACATGCTTATTAGGTTCCTGTATTCTCAACGTGGCTAGGGAGGCCTGCACCGGTTGTTTATGAATTTTTTTAATTGCTTTGCTATGCTAAAACACTAAGAAAAGAAGGGGCTTGCTTCCACGAAGGTTTTTTGACGAATTTCTGCCGAACAGCTGTTACAGCAAAGATTGCACGATCCTGAATAACTGCGTTCTTCTCTGCCTACCAACCAAACTACCTAAAGGGGGATTGTTTGACCTTCCCTTAGGTTACGCAAATAAATTGGGAGGGAAGGAGAAGCCTAACCTACAGGTGGGATAACCAAAGGGAAAAGGAGAGGCTTGCAGTCCTACAATACTCGCTGCTCTGGCAACAAAACTTTAACTGGATGGTCAAATACTAAAATTCTCGTAGCTTGAAAAAGGCGACTGGTTATGGAGATGCAGAAGATTCTTCCAAAGATCAGATAGATTTTTTTTAATATTGCTTTTCTGTAATTGTCAAATTTATTATGCCCCATCTTATATGGGGCGCCCAATAGATTATACGAAAACCTTTTAGATAAACACATAGCTCCGTGAGTTACAACAAGGACCAACCCCGTAATACCCACAACACCAAACCCTAATTCATCCCCAAAACACAAGAATATATTAAAAGCAACAACAGACCATGAATTCAGGAAAGTTTTGTTATTTTTGGAGTCGCAGTACCTGGAAAAAATTTGCCCACGATTCTCAAGATCCTCCTGCCGGCCTTATCCTTCCCTTGAAGTTCTAATATCTGAAGCTGGTCCAAGTCAGAGAAGTCGTCATCATCATCCATCACAAGAAGGGGGGAAAGGGCAGAATCACACTCATGCCATTCTTCGTTTTCTTCTTCTTGGATGTCGTTGTTGTGTTTCCCAATGCCATAGGCATGAGCTTCCACTGTGAGATCGGAAGCCACCACGTACAGGGAAAAATCATCTTCGGTATTGTTCTTTGTTTCCATCACTACTGGTTCTTCCAAATCCGGCAAAAGTTAAAGTTTCCTCCTGTTCCACCAACACCGGACGTCGAGTGAGTTGGTATTTGAGACAATTAGTTTGAAGCAAGCAACCAAACAGGCGAATACAATTGAAAAATGTTTTAATTAGTACGCTAAAGAGACAACCTTTAGGTTAATTTGAACTATTTGGTTTATTGTGCAGAAAAGTTGCGAGCATCAGGCTAGATTCATTTTAATTCTCCATGGTTTTGAGAGGATCATATCTATGCAGTTGCAAATATTTTTAGAATAAAGAGAAATTTAATAATATTTTGACGGATGAAGAGAGGTTTAATAGATATGAAATAGGGATGGATTTGGGTTTAATTTAATTATTAATTAAATTATAAATATAATTTTTAATAATTAGTAATATTTTAAATAAGACATTTCATTATAATATCTCTACTATATTGGATATAATGGATTAGAGAGTGTTTTTAATCTTAATTATTTTGAATATGTATTATATTTGGAAATGAAGCTTTAAAAAATGATAATTGATGATGTGGAAAAATGGGTGATGATAAATATTATTTATTGCATAAAAGAGGGGTCATAATTAGGTTAAAAATAGAGTGGAAATAAATATAATTTATTAAAGAAAGAAAATTGTATTGGTTTTTTAGTAGTATGTCGTATATCTAAGTTTCACAAAATGTCAAAATGTTTCAGAGTTTCTAAAACGAGTAACGCCAAAATGTTTTAGAGTTTCTGAAATGGGTACGTTTAGAAGCGTCACTTTTCAAAAATGGAAACGTCAGCCAAAACGTCATATGTGTGTGTGTGTGTATGAGTGAATAACACATTGTCTTGAAAGAAAAAAGGAATAAGACCCATAAATGACAATTTAGAAGGAAAAACAAGTCTATATTAAGTCTCATAGGTGATTACATGATGGTCGAGTTTTGGCCAAGTTTTGGAGTTTCAGGTACGGCCCGAAATGTCTAGTTCCTAGATATTTCGTGCAAAATGTTTTAATTAATAATTATAGTCATTAATTTTATTTTATTTTTTATGTAATTTGACTTTGTCAAAATGTTTACATAATGTAACATAACATAACCTAACAACATCTCTTCCATAGTGAGTTGGATAGCGCCTCTAGGCACAAAAAACATAAAACCAGCCTAGATCCATCTTAACTCTGGATCTATTAAGTACCAAGAGGGATGAAATCTCTCAAGGTACAAACCTTTTTTTTAGTGTGAAACTTGAAGAAATGTTTACACCTTAAGAGATGTGATCCCTCCTGGTACTTGGTAGATTCGGAATTAAGATGGATCTAAGCTGGTTTAAAATAAAGTTATAATTTAGTTAATTTTATGATTTTTTAAAATCTTGGTAATGTGGATATTATGAGATAAGTGTTTTGATTTCTATTAGTGTATACCAACCAATTTTATGGAAATAAACTTTGTATTGAGTTTGAAAATTATTATTGAAATTCAACATAATAACATTCTCTCCTTTTTAGATATTCTCATCATCAATTTGATGGTATTCTCATCCACCAAATTTATAATGAAAATATTTCAATAGATACTTTCTTACTCAATCTCACTATACATTCTTAACTCCAGATCTACCAAGTACCGAGAGGGATGAAATCTCTCAAGATTCAAACTTTTTTTTAGTGCAAAACTTGAGGGAATGTTTGCACCTCGAGAGATTTGATTCCTCTCATCACTTAGTAGATCCTTAGTTTAAATGGATCTATGTTAGTTCTTGTTGAAGAATCTAGGGCACACATAAATTAGAATGATTCTTCGTTACATGATAACAATTTGTGAAGTATTTATACAATTTGTCTTAGTTAGATGTTTCTTTCATTATTATAGTGTGTATGTTAGCTTCATCAAACTGCTATCAAAACAAAAGAGACAAGAACACAAATATTTGGCTTTCTGCCAGGGCCAAAACCTCTCCCTCTTGGAGAGGAAAACCCACACAAAATTCTTCTTATAAAGATTCCATTAACGAATACCAAGACCAAGACCCCTGACACATTTTGCCTCTCCAAGACCAAGACATCAATCCTTCACTGTTGCATTATTGAGACCCTTATTGCTTCTGCATTATTACTGCATCATGACTACTCCAGAGATTACCACAAATGTAAATCTCTATACCTTCATGGAGAACATGATCTTCAAGTACAAGATCATATCTTGTGTCTACACGTTGTTATCATCATTGTATCAAGGTTGTGATCATCATGGTTATTACTGATCCTAGTAGCACATCAAAACTGCATCATACTATATCTGAATATTGTTTTATTTCATAGGTATGCCAAGGATCTCTTGATCATCACCGAAACTTATTTCGTCATTAGAGTTATGCCAAGACTGTAATATATATATATATATATATATAGATAGGAGATTGAGACAACATCTAACATAATCTTCTTTGAGCCAAGAGAGTAGATCTATCACTGTTGTTCATTGTGTTTGGACTACTACAGGAATGCCACCAAGGTTTATATGCCAAGACAATATTGTACCCTCATCCGAGCTCTTCTCTACTTCAAGTCATAGGTATGTCAAGAGTGTATTTTGCCCAGAACTTTGGTCAACACTGCATCCTCATCACACCTTTGAGATTTGGTCATGACAGTACCTCAGAGACATATCTATGTCGAGACTCTCTATTTGGTGACCTTGCTGCTCTATCAATCTAGGATCCATCTTGACTGCACCTTATACCCATCCGAGGTGCAATCAATATTTTAGACAAGGAGGCCTTAATTCAATGCGAACCTACTACTCCTTAATGCAAAAAATCAGAGAGAGATAATGCAAGATCTATCATCTTTGATTGTGGATCCCTGTACCTATGTTCACATGATGATTTTAGAGATAAAACCCAAGTTCAAATCTCTTCAACTACGGATACCTTATGCTTTGACTGCGGCTCCTTCACCCGAAATTTCAGAGAGGAAAAATGTGAAGTTCTTATCTACGTTTGGAGGATACCTTGACAGAGTATTTATAGTGGCGAGCAACACATATTGAGACGACATGAGTATGAACGGATGTGTCTATTCCTTGAGCCAACATGACTTATATTTATTCATTTTAATTCATATTTGGAGCCGACATGAAGACCTCTTCGTTGTTTTCGCTTGTAGACTTCTTGAAGGATTATGTTTGGTCTTTGGAGGGATTTTTCACAACTTTGTAGACTTGAATACATTTACATAAATTCATAAAGAGTTTCTATACATATGATATGACTCTTTTGACATATAAATAAATCCTAAAGACATCAAGAAGAAGTCTTTCACCTAGTGACACTTCTTTCTCATGAAACCCATGTAGCAAGACATACAAAAATAATTTATTTCCTTTTATTACATCGTTTACAAAGATCATGTCGTTATGAAAACCGAACCTAGTTACATTTTCTTCAAAAGTTCTTAATAATATTATTTATATTATATAAATTTCACATCTTTATATATAAATTTATTCTCATTTTCAATTTTATTAAAACCTTGATTTAATCTCTATGGGATATCCACATTATACTTTTAGTAGTAGTGAGGCTACAGGATTTAGATATATCTCAAAAGTAATTATAACATTTTTCTTTAAGATTTAATTAAAAAAATATTATAAAATTGTGAAATGAGTTATGGTTTTAGGGCATGTGATATGGATAAGCTATGGTATTGGTCCATGGTATTGTAACAAAACTTATTTACAAGTTAATAATATCCATGGTAAAGTGGGGGTGAATATCCATGGTTACAAATCATGTTATAATGTGGGTTTATTGCAAGCTAAGTCACCGGGTTCAGGGAACTAAATTCGAAGTTTGTCAAGTTTCATTCCTTGACGAATTTACTCGATGAGGTTCACAAATCTCAAGTTGAACACAAACTAGCCAAACATGAACATGATTAATTTCACGAATTTCATCTAAAATTGTATTGAAATTACATGAGCATAAATAATTTTTACGAAAATCGTCTACTATTCTATTGAAATTAATTTCAAGTTTGTTTCATTATGAAATTCAAAGAGGTTCATTAAAAAAAAAAAAAAAGCAATAAAACCATAAAGGCTAAAACTTGTTGACTTAAAAAAAAATAAGAAGGTTGCTTGCACTAATGAAATGTTGTCTCTTAAAGTCAAACTTGACAACTAGGGAGATGTCAATATGGGTTAAGTTAGCTATGGGAGGATATGAGAGTCATGTTGTTAGTTTTTTGTTAATTTATATAAAACACTACTTTTTTAAATAATATTATTCATTTATATTTTAATAATATTTTTCATTTTTATTTGTTTGTCTTTAAAATTTGGATATGTTAATTTTTATTTATATCATAGACTTATACATTTATTATTTATAACAATTATAATAGAAGTGTAATATTTTAATAAAATATAAAAGTTAATATATAAAAACAAATATGTAAATATTTTTATATATTATTAAAACGGTAAGATAGGACTTTAATTTTTCAATAAAATATAAGAATTAAATATATAAAAGAAACACATGTATCTTTAAAAAATATTTTAATCTTTAAATTATTATATATTATATATATATATATATAATATATATATATATATATATGAATAGAAAGTTAATATTTTCAATAAAACTAGTACAACCACAACCACATTAAAAATATTAATGTGGTTGACATAGTCTAAGCCTTCATAAATATAACCAAAAAAAACTATTACAACAGGAAGAATGTTTTACTAATACACACATTTACCTGATTGAACGTGTATAAAAAAGAAAAAGAAAAAAGAATTATAAATGAATGTTATAAATAATAATGATGAACTTATCATGGCAGAACTTATTAGAATATGAATAATCTCAAATCCCTAAGAAATTGGTGTGTGGGGAGCCAGAATCTAATTTTTTAAATTTATTAAAAGAATGCTATAAATAATAATGAGGAACTTATCATGGAGAAACTTATTAGAATTGGAATAATCTCAAATCCCTAGGAAATTGGTAGCGAGAACTAAGTGGCACGAATATAATTTTTAAAATTTATTAAAAGTTAATGTTACCTAACAAACTCTTTAATATAGTACAATCGTTGATAAGCATTAAGACTAAGCATATGCTGAGCATATTCCCTTTAGAATCAATCTAGGCCCTAAATGTCAACAGATCTTCATCCACCTTAAGTTGAAATAAGAAGTCTTTGGCAAATATATTTTTAAAGTATTATAATAGAAGTGTAATATTTCAATAAAATATAAAAGTTAAATATTTGAAAGAAACATATGTAATTTTTTATGTCAAGTTGTCCCAGTTTGACTTCAGGATTGGTCTGTGGCTTGAGAAACCATGAGCAAGGGGCATCTAAGCCATCAAAATCACCTGGGGGCTGGGCCACACCCACCCTTAACATGACTGAATTTTTTCCCACGAAGTTTCGAAATGGTGACTTTCACATCACGAAGTGACTTAACAAACTGGTGACCTTAACATCACGAAGTGACTTAACAGTTACCATCTATTCTACACTCGAGCAAAACACATGTAAAAAACAACAACAACAACAACAACTTTAAATTTTGTTATTTGTATGTGATTTTTTTTATTTATTTTTTTCTGAAAAAAATAAATCGTAACTTTTTATTATATATATATATATATATATATATTGTTTGACAAATGCAACAAGTACATTTCATCCTGTCCATATAAATTTAAATGTGAATTTGTTATTTATATCTACACTTAAATTTATACATTTATAAATAATTATAATAAAAGTGTAATATTTCAATACATAAAAGTTAAATATGTAGGAGGCTCGGGATCTGGTACCAACGCTCTCATTTGCACATTGAGAGGGAAGAGTAAAAGGTTTTTTTGCTTACCATCTCAAAACAACTCTATGGTTTTTTTTTATGAAAAACATATAGTGAATGCTTAAATGCATATACTATGTAACTTTTTATTGCCAAATAAGAAGTTTATTTTTCTTTGGAAAAAAAAAAAGTTAAATATAAAAAGAATATATGTAAATTATATATATATATATATTTATATATATATATGGTATATTGATTATTTTTTTGAAATTATATGTGTGTGTAATTTTTCATTCATACTACACACTTGAATTATAAGAAATTATATATTTATAAATAGTATAAAGTAATAATTTAAATAAAAATATAAATTTAGATATATAAAAGAAACATTTATAAATTAAAAAAAAAATGTTAATGTTTAAATTTTTGTCATTTTATTATTTTGAATTTATGTGTGTGTTTTATTTCATTTCTATTATAGAACGCTGAAATTATATAAATTATAATATTTATAAACATTTACAAAGTAAAAATGTAATATTTCAATAATATATCAAATTATATATATATATATATATATATATATATATATAATCAATTTTTTTTTAACAAAAATGGTTGAGTTTTATTTATAAGGAGAGGTTGGGCATGGCCAATCAACCTCGATTACAGTCATTTGAGTGATTCTAGCTTTTAGAGTCCTCATATTCTGGCTTTTGTATCAGAGCTTAGCTGTCGCTTTTGATTCTTTTGATATGGCTGAGTGTTCCTTGATTTTCTCTTGGATTCTAAGTATCTTTTCTTACATTTCTGCTTTCCTTTGGTAATTTGAATATAGCCTACCTTACAATAATTCCCTGATAAATATTAATCCCAAGCCTATACTTGCCTGCCCAATTTAAACTATATTGTTAAATAACCTGGCCCCACCTCCAATAAGTCGGGTTATTCTTCTGTTCCCGACCCCACGTCAAGGTTAACATCCCTCCTTGTTCAATGCGCGATAACCATAGATCTTTCCCCGCCCAGATTTGACGCTTATCATGTCCTTCACTGTCCGGCTCTTAACTCCTCAGGAGTGCGTGATATGGGCGGTTTTGTCCCGCCACACGTCAAGCCCTCAAGTACATCGCATCGATTCATAAAAAACTACCCAGCATGAAATCCGCTTACCGCTCCCCACCATGATACTCGTGCGATGACCGTCAGGTCTTCACCCGCCAAGATCCAACACTTTTCACGTCCTTTACTGCCCGGCCCTTAACACCTCGGAAGCATGCGATATGGTTGGTTTTGTCCTGCCACGCGTCGATCCCTCAGGTACATCGTGTCCGATTAAGAAAAAATCGCCCAGCAGCCATAAGTGGTGCGATGAAAACCGCAAACCGCTCCCTACTTTATTAACACCCCAATTTGTTCCAAGCGCGATAACCGTCAGATCTTCGTCTAACCAGATCCAACGCTTTTCGCGTCCCTCGCTGTCCGACCCTTAACACCTTTGAAGCATGCGAAAAGGGCGGTTTTGCCCAGCCACACGTCAATCCCTCAGGTACATCGCGTCCAAATGAGGAATACTGCCTAGCCTCCATAAGTGGTGCGATATGACCGCTTACCACTCCTCGTGTCATAAAAGCAACAGTTCTTTGTTTGACTTTTGTTTTGTGCCCTGTTTAATCACCATACCTTTGATGGTCCATGCAATAAACCATTTGCCTGTCTACTCCACTCGGGGATATACCATCCCACGATCCGATTACCTGCGCCAGATCCTTGAATCTACATAATTCTTTTGCCCTCAAAGCGGAATTGGACAAAAGCATTAGGACTAAGGCCCACTGCCTTGTCTAACTTGTCCTTGTACCTCTCACCTATTCCGTTAAGGAATTGGGTGCATTTCAACTTCTTCTTCATTCTTTGTTAGCATTCCTTGAGCTAGAAGACACCATTTATTAGCCATTATGTCAGCTTCCTTGTTAAGAGTTCTCAGGACATGGTAGAATGAACAGGAAGTGAAATATTGAGTAACCTTTCTTATTCTTTCAAGGGTCTTGTTTAGAGTAGAGCTATTGAGTTGGTCACCAGTATTAAGGAATTTTATCAGGATTTCGAAGTCACCAAAGATTTGAAGATTTTCCACTCTATTCCTCTGAATTAGCTGACACACTTTGAGCAATCCGAGAATCTCGGCCTGGTTATTAGTGCTCTGTCCTAGACCCCAACTAAACCTGTGCTTTTTGTGCCCATCTTTGGGGTAAATTATTCTTCGTGCCCCTGATGTCCCCAGGTTTCCTTTGGAGGCTCCATCGAAGAATATCGTGACTTTGACCTGATTTTTCCACCACTTTTTAAAGTCCTCAGAATTCTGAAGCCGCCACTCTGGATTATGGCTAGGCAGGGAGATGCTCTTTTTGATGATGGCCCGTCTCAGGGATTCACCTAGCCGGTTGAGTTCTTCAGGTAGTAGGGATATGCCATGCTTATAAGGTTTGTTTTCAAAAGTTCCAGTGGCAGAGCTTTGGCCTTGACTGACATTGAGTTGGTGGACTGAAGTCTGTTGTTAAAGATGGCTTCATTCCTAGCCAACCAGATTCCCCATTAGATATATTTTGGGATTGCATTCCAGATTTTAGACCATGTAGATTTGCTTTTCAAAGTGTTAGGATAGCGTTCTTTCCATGTTGCAAAGAGACTAACAATTGATGTTTGCTCAGGGATTTGGGCGTTGAGCCCCATCATTGCTTGAAACCAGACTTCTTGAGAGAAGGGGCAGTCTATGAATAAGTGTTCAATCGTTTCCTGAGCCTTGCAACAGAGAGGGCATCTGTGGGGTATAGTGATTCCTCTTTTCTCTAAATTATCTCTAGTGAGAGTCCTTTTATGCATGATAGTCTAGCAGAAGAAGTTGATTTTTGGGAGTCCAAATGGGTCCCAAACATGCTACCAAAGATTTGTAGTGTGGATTTGATGATGTTGTTCTTGTAGAGATGCAAAACGCAGCCTTGCTGAGTAAGCTCCTATCTTTCCCCGGCCCCACTTTTCCTTCGACTGGAGATGCACAGGAGCCAGACCATTGAGTTTAGCAAGTAATTGATGGAGTTAAGGGAGCATCTAGTCAGGGGGATGTTGGAGGGCCCAATTACTCCAGTTTCCTGTTGTATCCCAAGTGCAGATGTCAACAATATTATGGATACCTTTTTGAATGAGCGAGTTGTGCAGGTCTGCAATTTCCAGTGCAAGAGTTAGGGGTTGGAGGCCCATGATCTTTTCATCCCACAGTCTAATTATTTTCCCATTTCCTAGTATTTTGTAGAGTTGTTCTTTGAAAAACTTCCAACCTTGGCTGCATAGCTTCCACAACGTGGTTCCTTTGTGGGAGGCTCCTTCTTCCATATTCCTTATTAAGAGTCTGTGTAGATATTTTTTAATTAGAACTTGAATAACAGGGTGTCTTTGATTTGAGAAGATTTTCCAGAGGATCTTGCCTCCCATTGCCAAATTGGCCAACCCAAGATCTCTTACCTATAGTCCACGTTCAGATATTGGCCTTTTCACTATGTCCTAGTTTACTATATGATTTTTTTTTGGTTCCCCTTTCCTCCTTGCCATAGAAAGTTTTGAATTAGCTTTGCCAGCTATTCAGTGATCATTTTTGGAGCTAAAAGGAATGAGGCCTGGTATATAGGAAGGGATGAGAGAACTGACTTGACCAGAGTGAGCTTCCCTGCTATGGTGAGCCACTGTCCGCCCCAAGAAGTAATTTTAGCCTTAATTTTGTTGATAATTTCCATCCAATGAGGGGCCTAGTTAGTACCCAAGGTTAAAGGGAGGCCAAGGTACTTGAATTTTTCCCAGGAGACATAGTCGATGAAGCCCAGGGCTTGGGAAATCCTAAGTATAGTTTGTTGGTCTACAGCCCAACCGTACACTACACCTTTCCTCTTGTTGACCATTGCTCCAGAGACTCTCCAGAAGCTTTGGATTACTCCATTGAAGGCTCTTGCTATTTTAATGGAGGCTCCCCCCCATAAGGATGGAGTCATTGGCGAATAAGGCATGATTGATTGGGGTTGTTCCAGTTATGGCCTTGATGCCAGGAAGAGTCCCCTTGAGCTTCTCAGCTGTGAGCTTTTTACTAAGAGAGTCTACCATCGAAATATACAGGAAGGGGGATAGAGGGCAGCCTTGCTTGATTCCCCTCGAAGCTTTGAAGTATTTTGTTGGTCTGCCATTTACTAGGGGGGTTATCCAAGGTTCTCCAATGCATGCTTTAATTAATTTAACAAATTCAGAACTGAAACCAAATGCAGAAAGAACTTGGAGGAGGAAAGAGTGCATTACTCGATCGAAGGCATTCACCATGTCCAGTTTGATGAGAATACCTTGCTCTTTGCGTTGATTGTTGGAGTGGATGATTTCCTGCACCAGAATCACATTATCCAAGATATGCCTGCCTTTGACAAACCCTTCTTGGTTGGTTGAGATGAGTTTTTCCAACAAAGGCTTTATTCTATTTGCAAGTAACTTGGTGAGAATTTTGTAGGACGCATTACAAAGCGAGATTGGCCTGAATGTGTCGAATGCCTCCGGGTTGGCTTCTTTGGGAATTAAAGCTAAGAAGGTGGAATTTGTGCTTCCTCCCACTTTGGCTTTTCGGAGGAAGCCTTTGATCATTTGGTACAAATCAGCCTTGATAGTGTCCCAGTAGATTCTATAGAAGTGAATGGAGAATCCATCTGGTCCTAGGGCATTGTCTAGTTCCATCTCCCATATTGCATTGCTAATTTCATCTTCAGTGAATGGCTTAAGGAGTGTTGTATTGTCCTCCTTGTTTACCAACCTTGGGACGTGCTTGAGGAAGTCATGAGCTTCCTCACCATCCACTGCACCTTCTTCTTTGAACAACAGCTGAAAATGAGAGGTTGCAGCCTCTTTTATCTGAGTTGTGCCTTTGAGTACAACCCTGTCTAGTCAGGTGATTTCAGAAATATGGTTTCTAGATAGATGGGTTCAAATTTGCTTGTGGAAGAAGGTTGTGTTTTTTCTCCAGACGCAAGGCAGAGATTGCGAGACTTAAGTCTCAAGTATTCTTCCTCCTCTCTAAATGTCCAAAGAGTTCTGGTTTGATGTTCTTGCTCGCTGTGGATTTTTGCACTGGTTATGACTTACTTCTCCATGCCCATTTATAGATCCAACAACTTCTTTGTGCTCTGTTTTCGTTGGGTAGTGGGGGAATCTGTGGGCTTTTTAATCCATTGTTTCAGGGCTGCTTTGGTGGCTTTTATCTTTTTCTCCCACACATAGCTGGGTGAACCAAGAACATGGATGGACCATGCCTTCTTCAATGTATCAAGAAACCCTTCTCTATTTTCCTATAATGGGCAGAATCGAAAGGGGATTGGCCCCAAGTTTTCTTATTCTTCCAGTAGAAGGAGGATGGGTTTATGATCTGACTTCCACTTTGGCAGAATTTTCGTGGAAATGATTATCTTCTTGGAGAGGAAGGAGCTCTGGAGTAGGAATCTATCCAGCCTGGCTAATATGTCCTCCTCACCTATTCTGTTATTTGTCCATGTGTAAAGCCCTTTTTTTGGCTTGAAATCCAGTAAATCCCATTGTTGAATCAGATTTTCCACCAAGGGAAGAAAGCAGTCCTTGCTATTGGTTCCTCCTCTTTTTTCCTTTAGGTCAAGGATTAGATTGAAGTCTCCCACAATAATTATGTTCTTGAGGGAGTATGCTTCTAGAAATTTAGTCAGTGTTTGCCAGAATTCTTCCTTTTATGTATAGAGGACAGGTACATAGAGATTAAAGAGATCAAAGTTTATCTTACTTGGGAGGTGGTGGAGTTCGGTGTAAATCCAGTGCAGCATCTGGAAAGAGCTCTCAAGCTTAAACTTGTCTGCCTCCCAGAGTGTGGTTATCCCGCCGCATGTTCCTCTGGCACTTACCACTTTTCCAACTTTTGTTTTCCATTTTGCTTTATTGAGTTCCAGAAGGGCTTCGCCTTCTATTTTAGTCTCCTGGAGCATGAGGATCTTGGGGAATTCTGATTACAATAGGCTCTTGACTGCTTCCAATTTTGATGGATTCCCCAGTCCTCTGCAGTTCCAAGAGATTGGTCGCATTATTTTTTGTTATGGGTTGGGGCTGCACCTCCCTTGGGAGGCTTGGTTCTAGTATTTCTGCCGATAGACATCTCTATAGTGGCCTGACTGCGTTGCATTTTTTGTCTCTCTACTTCTTCTTCTCTGTGAGATTTCCTCCCCACTCTTTTCGAGGGCCTCTCATTTGTTTCATCTTCTGATGATCCTGATGTCTCTGGGGTCTTCTTCCTTCTCATAACTGCATAGGATGGGGAGCTAGAGGCACCTTATGGGCTTTCAGTTTGGGGAGAGGTTGTTTCCTCTTGCCTTTTGTTTTCTTCCATATTGTTAGCCTGTTGTTCAATCTCTTTCTCTGCTGGATCTTGAAGTTTTTCTGGTGTGCTGAGTATTTCAAAGGGATTTGTGGGTATGTCTACTCTTGGAGGGGTTGTGCTTCCTTCAGCTTGGGCTTCGGGGGGAGCACCCCTGCTAGTGGACAACGCTTTCCCTTTGTTCCTGTTGTTCTGCTTAGTTGTTCCTAATTTCTGTACCTGAGTCCATTGATCTCCTTTCTCCTTCTCGACTCCATCCTCTGTTTTCTTTTTATAGTGCTTGGCAAAGTGCCCATAGCCATGGCAGTGCCGACATTTAAATGGGAGTTGTTCATAGCCTAGCACTTGTATGTGTGTCCAGTAAGCCACCGTGAGTTTAATAGCTTCAGGGAGACCTTCCTCCATGTCTACTTCTATGCAAATTCTTACACAGGTGTATTGATCTCTTCTTTATGCTTAATTGATGTATTTACCAAGTTTGTTGCCTATGGTTTCTAAGGATTTAGGGTTCTAGCAGTGCAGAAGTAGATGGGGCAACTGCACCCAGACTAGAACAGTTGAGGGCACATCCTGAGTCGGATCGAAGTATAGTGTCCATTGATTCAGATACATACCCTGGGGCCCCATGAAGTACAATTTGTTTCTGAATATGAGATTCCTGTCTTATGTTGCTTCAAATACGAATATAAAGAATCCTTTGCCAACGAAATGGATTTTTATTCCTTCCTTGACCAGTGATCATCAGTTCCTTTGAACCCATGTGTCTATAGCTTTAGGTGAGGGCCATAAGCCTGTGAACTGTCCAATAACCCCTCATTCTGCTAGGTTTAATGCCACTTTGCAGGGTTCTTCAGTCGACAAAGCAACTTTGGGGATGGATTCCATTTTTTTAACAAACTTTTATTGGTTTTCAGATGCTAGCCGTTTATTGCATGCTGCAACCAATTCCCGAAATGCAACTAGCCTAGGTGGAAAGGGAGGGTCCATTTCGTGGCCCCCTCCTAGGGCCATGGCTCTGTAACTGCGTGTTGTCTCTTGGTTTATTGTAGCTCCTTATGTGCTCCCCTCTGGTCTCGAGGGACACCTACATGGGAAATCTCTTAACTCTATTTATTTCAGTGAATTTGATTAGAATGGAAAATGGCATCAACCCATGTTATTAATCCACCCATGGAATTTACCGATGGTATTGTAAGTGGAATCCACTCATGGTATTTATCCACCCATGGTATTGTAAGTGACATCCACCCATGGCATTCATTCACCCTTGGTATTTGTCCATGGTATTGTGACATCTGCCCATGGTATTCATTCACCCATAGAATTGACCCGTGGTATTGTGACGTCCACCCATGGTATTCATTCACCCATGGAATTGACCTGTGGTATTGTAACTGAAAAATACTATAAGTAACAAGTCACATTTT
>APFE031355555.1:118525-166049 GCA_000404065.3 Pinus taeda | reverse complement strand
CAAGTCACATTTTGTAAAAGGACAGATTGTCCACCACAATGTAGTCCTTACAGTTATTATCTGTTTTAATAAAAAAAATCTTTGTGGTTTTTTTTTATTGGGCATTCTACTCTTTTTCTTCTAGTAATTTCAATTTTTCAGATCTTGGGGGCCTCCCCCCAAGATCCATTTCAATCTTTTAGATCTTGAGGGCCTCCCCTCAAGATCTGGATCAGTGGTATCAGAGCAGGTTATGATTCCATGGGAATGAGGGATTCATGCATATTTCAGTTTCAAATTTTTGCAGCAATACTCAACAAACTTCGTGCACATGTTGCAACCTCCACATAGCACTTTCTTGGGCCAAGCAGGAAGAATTTTTCTTTTTTCATTTTTTTTGCATGATTTTTTTTTGGGGCGACGAGTTTGCAGATTAGATCTGAAACATTTGATGCAATATTTACAAAACAAAATAACAGATCTAGATTCCTTGGGAAAAAATATCAAAATTAAAAAAAAAAAAAATCAGCCGAATCAAAGTCTGGATGAGGGAGATATTGCTGATCTAAAATCAGCTATGTTGTAGATTTTTTTTCTAACGACAACTAGTGGACAGTGACTCTCCTATCATTTTTTGAAGTTTTTTGTGCAGAATTTCAGAAAAAGGATTATATATCTAATCTCCTCTTGAAAAATCACCCAATCTAAAAACAAAAATGGGTCAAATCGAAGTTCGGATGTGGGAGATATCGCTGATTTAAAATCAATTATTTTTTTAATAACTTTTGTGGTAGCGGAAAAATTACAGCGAATCTGAGATTCCATAGTGTTCAAATAAAGATTTCCAACACATGGGAAGATGCAAAATGGTCCTTTTGCTTCTAAAAACAGGCTACAATAAATATTTTGAGTTTTATTGACCGAATTATGTCCATTTTAATTTTGGAGCAGCATTCGGAGCAGGTTCATGTTGGAGATGTGCCCTCCCACCCCACTTTAGTAGGCACCTACTTCACGTTCATCAGTTTTAGCATAGAAACATTTGGCTTGGGTTGTTTGGAGACGTGCCCTCCCACCCCAGGCTATGTAGGCACTTGCTACTTCATCAAAAACCAACATCACAGTTATGGGTCAACCGCACAAAATCCTTGTCATCGAAGTCCATTTTCTAGGCCACACACTGTTAGTTTCATAGTTGGTCACAATCATTACAGGGTATCTCTATCCTTGGATCTTCGTTTGTCATGGTTATGGGTCATCCACAAACCCACACTTCATCGAAGTCCATTGCTAGGCTGCACACTGTCAGTATCACAGTTGGTCACAAGCATTACAGGGTATCTCTATCCTCGGATCTTCGTTCATCAAGGTTATGGGTCATCCACAAACCCACACTTCATCAAATTCCATTTGCTAGGCCGCACACTGTCAGTATCATAGTTGGTCACAAGCATTACAGGGTATCTCTATCCTCGGATCTTCATTCATCATGGTTATGGGTTAACCACATAAAACCCTTCTCTTCAATGGCTCTTCATATTCAACAAAGGCTTCACAAGAGGGAACTTCACGCAATGGGTACCATTGCTTCTTAAGGAGGGAGGAATGATCTGAATGGAAAATGACATCAACCCATGGTATTCATCCACCCATGGTATTCATCCACCCATGTTATTCATCCACCCATGGAATTTACCCATGGTATTGTAAGTGGCATCCACTCATAGTATTTATCCACCCATGATATTGTAAGTGAC
This sequence comes from Pinus taeda, assembly GCA_000404065.3. Taxonomy (NCBI): domain Eukaryota; kingdom Viridiplantae; phylum Streptophyta; class Pinopsida; order Pinales; family Pinaceae; genus Pinus; species Pinus taeda. The sequence goes on along the minus strand of APFE031355555.1, from coordinate 164,313 downwards.
ATCCACCCATGGTATTCATTCACCCATGGTATTTGTCCATGGTATTGTGACATCCACCCATGGTATCCATTCACCCATGGAATTGACCCATGGTATTGTGACATCCACCCATGGTATTCATTCACCCATGGAATTGACCGTGGTATTGTAACTGAAAAATACTATAAGTAACAAGTCGCATTTTGTAAAATGACAGATTGTCCACCACAATGTAGTCCTTACAATTATTATCTGTTTTAATAAAAAAATTATTTGTGGTTTTGTTTATTGGGCATTCTACTCTTTTTCTTCTGGTAATTTCCAATTTTCAGAATTTGGGGGCCTCCCCCCAAGATCCATTTCAATCTTTTAGATCTTGAGGGCCTCCCCCCAAGATCCGGATCAGAATTTCATTTCTATTTATAATCATTTTTAACATACACGTGTATATATATTAAAATTTTCAAATTTTTTAGTATGCAAAATTTAATATAATTTTTTTTTCAAAGAAACGGGTATGAGAGTTTTATTAAAAACTAAAGTTGGGATCTCGCCCAAAATTGTTACATTTCTTCAAAATTTTCAATAATTCTTGTGGATTTGAGATTGAGCACAAATCTAATCCCTCAAGAGATTTCCCCATGAGACAAAAATTTTAGTCTCGTTCTAGCTAAAAACTTTCCAAAAGAATACATTTACATTTTAATTTTCACTACTTTTATTTAATTTTCACTAGCCTCTAGTTTTCCTTGGCAAAATATTTTTAACTTTCTTCCCCACTTGAATCCAACCCGCATTTTGTGTTGCATCTAATGCACCACCCTTCAATGAATGAGCATGGTAGTCTTTTGTTTCTTCCTTATTTTCCTAATTTACCCAAGAAGTTACTCTTCCAACTGTTTCCTTTGAAGTTTCAGAGGGGGACTGGAAATACCATCGGGGTATGTTGCATTTTCATTGTCGTTGAATCCAAAGGATCCTTACACATCTTCCTAACTAGTTTTTGTTTCTTTTGGTGAATCTTTTTTACCAATAACTTACCGATTTTTTTTTTTAGAATTCTAAAATTGCGGAACTTGAACATGAACGCTAGGTAACTTATATTGTAAGTATTAAGCTTTTATGTGCTCATTAATTAAATTTAAATATGGTTAAGGAATAATTACGCCATAAGACATTCCTCTTGGAAGAACTCACCTCAGCTACCACTATGCACTACTATGCACTGCTTGAAAAATTTTGGGTCGTTGGATCCCAGCTTTAACCGACTTCCTTAACTGACCACAACGTACTTCCTTAATTGACCACTTTTGTCATTGGATCCCACCCTGTGAACTAAACTCCTTGATTTGTGCATTGTACAACTGTTCTAAACAGTTGAAACTACTTATAGCTCTTATGCTTGTATGGTAGATCTACTACATTTGGTACCTCTATCTCTACCTATCCAGATGGGTAAACTTCAATGGATTTTGATGCTACGAGGTATCAATCTCAATCTAGATAGCGAGCTTCCCCCGACCATGTCATTATTTTCTTTGTTGTTGTGGTGTTATGTCTTGTTTTTCACTACCTCCAATTCTCTCATGAGGAGATGAGGGAGAAGATGACAAATTCGACGCCCCTTCTTCATGTGATAAGCCTTGGGGAGATGTTAATCATTGTTGCTCCATTTGCCTCCTTCATATGCCTAATCGATGTCCACAATTTTATCACCACCTCCAAGACCAATGGTAGTGAGGGGTCAGCTACTCATTGATGAATTTGATCAGGTGAGGAAGGAGGATGTGGAGGAGCTCATGATCCTTCCTCCCTAATTGCAACCAAATTCCAATGAATAATTGGGTGTTGTTATTGTGAAGCCTTACCAACCTCCTCCTCCTTAAGTGCAACACTAGCAAAAGGGGGATGGAGTGATATTATCATCGTCGTTGAGCGATAATGAGGATGAAGATATTGCAATTGCTGTGAGTTGTGGAAAAGCAACTTCTTATTCCCTGGAATCAACTCTCGAGGGAGATTGCAGGAGAGTTGCTTTCATAAGGGATTTGAGATGATAAATGGGAGATATTTGGATGGGTTTCCCTTGGATGGATTTGATTATGGATCCATTTTATTCATTTCAGTTCAGTGTTGCTTATCTTTCATAGGCTAACATGTTTGCAAAGGTTTCATACCTCCCTCCCTTCACAGTCGACCTAAAAATACCATTCAACGATGGAAATTAAGAGTTCTTTCTAGTTGAAAAGAGGTACTGGGAAATTTCTTTGATAGCTGCGTGCGCGCCCCCTGCGATCGACCTTCCTCCTTGCACCGCGGTGGCCTGGGCCTTGGCCCTCGCCATGGCCCTCCCAGAATATCCTCGGGAGGACCCCGATCCTCAAAAAGCCTTTGCAGATCTAGTGAAATCTCTCCCTCCTCAGCGCCCCAGACCAGCGATTTCGAAATTTGTAAAGAAATTAGATGTTCTTCAGGAAGTTCAGCTGCCCCCAACCTTGCCTCGCATGGTAGCACTATCTCTTGCTGAAAAAGGTCTCATAGGACAATTCACAGGCCTTTGGCCTTCTCCAAGAACAGTTCAAAGATGGGTTGAACGAAACTGGTCAGATAAAATCCAAGGGAAAATATCAATTAGGTTTTGTGGAAAAGGGTACTATACATTCCATTTCGAATCCAAGGAGGACAAGGATTTGATCTTCAGGAATGGACCGTACCTCATGGACTCCAGGGGCCTCTATCTCAATAAATGGACCGCAGATTTTGATCCAGAACTGGACATCCCTAGCGCTATTCCGGTCTGGGTCTGTCTTCCTCATCTCCCTCTCCATTGCTGGGGCGATGTGTCTGTTCGGGCCATAGGGAATGTTGTAGGCAAATATATCGACCGTAGCGAGCCCAAGGACAACATGCAAGCTTGCGCGAGGATCTGTGTCGAAGTGGATCTAGGAAGAGGACTGCCCGAAGCAATAAAGCTGAAAGTGGATGATTGGAGCCATGTCCAGCAACTGGATTACGAGCAGATACTATTTAAATGTAAGGTATGTCACGAATACAGACACTTTGCTAATAGATGTACTAAACTTGTTAATGCAGAGAGTGACGAGCAGGAAGGTCACTGGGAAACAATCAAAAAGAAGAAATCAGCTCCTCCTACCAAGCCTTCCTTGGAATCTGATACCCCTGGAACCTCAGCTCTTCACCCTCTCTCTTCCTCCCCCTCTCCTTCTGTTCCTCTCCCGCCTGATCCGCCCCTTCCCTCCTCCTCCAACCCCTTTCTTGTCCTCTCCTCTCTTGAACCCCCCCTTGAAGATCCTCCATTTGAGCCCTCTGACCCCCACCCATCCCAGATCACCTCATCTTAGTCCCCCATCAATCCACCTCCTTCAAGGATTACTAGAAGCTCTTCGAAATAACATGGAACAACCAGCGACGCTTACAAAAAACCGGGACCTGGCAGAAAATCAGCCAAACAACACAGGGATGAGAATGCCCAGAAAGACATAGCAATGGGCACACAAACTCCAATCGAATCCTTCATTCTGGGGCATTAAGAGAAAGAGACAAGCTACAAAGATCAAGAGAGGCGAGCACCTCTTCGCACGCCCAATACATAATGACGAAAATCCTATCTTGGAACAACAGGGGCTTAGGGCACCCCTCTAAAGTAGCTGCCCTTAGAGACCTAATTCATAATGAAAAGCCAGAAATTATGTTGATCCAGGAGACAAAACAAGACCAGCAGGAAATGAAAAAAAATTTAGATCAGCAGAAACAATATTTAGGATGCATCAGTGACTCAAGAGGAGCCTCCGGAGGAATTGTCACCATTTGGGACAACAGTAAATGGAACTGCATCTCAACTAATCTCCACCAGAATTGGATCAGAACCGCTCTTGACAGCAGAACAGGCAGCGACCCAGTAATCATATACAATGTTTATGTCCCAAACGATTACAGAGAAAAGGAAGTTTGCTGGGACGATCTGAAGACAAGCATCGATGAGGAGACAAACACAAACATTATAGTAGTAGGTGACTTCAACTTGGTCTTGCATGCCAATGAAAAAAGGGGAGGATCTTTCACTCCAGATCCCTTCAGAGGCTATCTGGAGGCTATCGCTCAGGAACATGAGCTAGTTGATGTTGTGCCCAAAAATCGGAGGTATACTTGGAGTAACCGAAGGATTGGCATCGACAATATAATGGAGAGGCTTGATAGATTCTTAGTCAACATTGAGTACCTCTCTTCCTTCTCTGTAGGATATGCCACCATCCTCAATACCTCAGCCTCTGATCATTATCCCATCACTCTAACTCTGGAAACACACTGCCCCCTCGGACCAATCCCATTTAAATACAGTCCCCTTTGGAATTGGATTCCAGCAGTCAAAGATATCGTTTAGAAAACTTGGAACCAGCATGTAGAAGGTTCGCCAGGCTTCATCTGGGAAACCAAATTAAAAAGAACCAAACAGGTTATAAAGGAATGGGATAAAGAAAATTATCAAGAGCCAGAGAAGGTCAAAAAGAAAATCAAGAGTGACTTAGAGAGTGTGCAATTAAGGATTGAAGAACATGGCCTATCGCAGCAAAAAAAGGAGCAAGAACGTGTAATATATACACAGCTGAGTCACATTAATAGGGAGGAAGAAATCAAGTGGCGCCTAAAATCCAAACAATTATGGCTCCAAGGAGGAGACAAGAATACAACCTATTTTCACAAACAGGCCACTGCTTGAAAGCTCAGGAATAATGTCAGCACAATCCTCGACAATGAAGCAAATCTGCACAGCACCCAAGAGACCATAAGGAAAGCTGCCTCCAAGCATTATAGAGATCTCTTAACTGAAACCAAAGGGGAAGAAGACTATTCTGATTTGCTCCAGCATTTACCCAAAGGAATCACAAAGGAAATGAACGACAACCTCAACAAGGAAATTGAAGAAGAGGAAATCAAAAGAGCAATTTGGAATCTGCATCCTGATAAGGCACCAGGGCCTGACGGATTCCCCATTTGCTTCTACAGGATGTACTGGAATCTTATAAAAAAAGATATGGTCAAGATGATTCAATGGGCTCAAAGAAAAGGGAAAATAGGAGGGTACACCAACGCCACCTTCCTTTCCCTCATCCCCAAAGAAAACCGACCCTCCTCTCTCTCCAGATTCAGACCCATCTCCCTCTGCAACTCCTCCTATAAAATTTTGTCCAAAATTCTAGCCTCTAGACTTAAACCCCTCCTTCCCACCTTGATCTCTGAAAATCAAGGAGGCTTCTTGCCTAACAGGCAAATCACTGATTCCATCCTCCTTGTTCAAGAAGCCATTCATTCGAGCCTCTCTAGGAAGGAAAAAGGATTTGTCCTCAAGCTCAACCTGGCTAATGCCTTCGATAGAGTTAGGCACTCCTTCCTTATTGCTGTCTTAAAAAAGATGGGATTTGAGATACCCTTCATTAACATTATTGTTGCTTGCATCTCTGGACCCTGGATTTCTCCCCTGATCAACGACAGACCTGGTGAAGCATTCCAGTCTTCCCGAGGTCTGAGACAGGGCTGTCCCCTCTCCCCCTATCTCTTCATCCTCATGGTAGAATCTTTCAGTCAAGCTCTGGACCACAATCAGAGAGTGGGCCTTATAACTGGCATCAAATTCGGGAATGGAGCCAAGAACATCAATCATTCACAGTTTGTTGATGATACCTTGTTAATTGGAGGAGCCTCCACCACAATAGCAAGGCGATTCAAGGAACTTCTTGACCAATTTATGGGGTACTCTGGAGGCTTGGTCAATCAACTCAAAAGCTGTATATATGGATGGAACACTTCAAATCAGGTTATCCATAGCATTGCAAATATATTTGGTGTCACATGCAATTTGGATTGGACCCATTTCTCTTATCTGGGCATGCCAGTGAGTCTAGGTCCTTTGAAGGCTGGAACCTAGAATGAAATCATTTCAAGGTAAAGAGGAAGGTGCAGCAATGGGGATCACTGTGGCTCAATCCAGCAGGCCGCCTTATTCTCCTCAAGTCAGGTATCACCTCTCTTCCCCTCTACCGTTTCTCCCTTCATCAAGCTCCTGCCATTTTCCATCACAAATTGGAAGTTGTTTTACGCAACTTCCTTTGGCAAGGAGGGAAAAACGGCAAAAGCAAGTTTAATTTAGTCAGCTGGAAACGTGTCATCCAAACTCAAGAAAGAGGAGGCCTAGGTATTAGATCGCCAAAGTTCTTAAATCTAGCCTTTGGTGCGAAAATTGGATGGAGATTTGTAATAGGACCTTCATCGTGGTGGAAAAGGGTGCTGGAGACTAAATACCTAAGCTTCCCTAGGCAGCAACTCTTTGACTCCAATATACCCAACAACACCTCTCTTCCCCTCTACCGTTTCTCCCTTCATCAAGCTCCTGCCATTTTCCATCACAAATTGGAAGTTGTTTTATGCCACTTACTTTGGCAAGGAGGGAAAAACGACAAAAGCAAGTTTAATTTAGTCAGCTGGAAACATGTCATCCAAACTCAAGAAAGAGGAGGCATAGGTATTAGATCGCCAAAGTTCTTAAATCTGGCCTTTGGTGCGAAAATTGGATGGAGATTTGTAACAAGACCTTCATCGTGGTGGAAAAGGGTGTTGGAGACTAAATACCTAAGCTTCCCCAAGCAGCAACTCTTTGACTCCAATATGCCCAACAGAGACTCCACTAAAATCTGGCGGTTATGCGAAAAAGCCCTCCCTATTATGATCCAAAATATTTCTAAAGTTCCAGGGGGGAGCTAGCATCAACATTGGAACAGATAAAATCCTGGGACAACAGCCCATTAACATGCATAAGGAAGCCATGCCCATCATTAAGTTTCTTAACAACAGGGGTATCCATCATCTGGCTCAAATCTCCAGCTGGGATCCCTACTCCCACACCTGGACAGGATGGTCCTTCCCAAAAAATTCCCAGTGAATTAAAGCCCAATCTAAGCTATCTTCAGACCCTCCTACATAATAAATCTCCCATCAAGAAAGATGAGAGGGATGGATTCCGTTGGGACTCAACTGGAACAAGCTACACAGTCAAAGCAGGCCACCAATATTTATGCAACAGCACCTTCCCCATGAATTTATGGAACCACTGGAAAATAGTCTGGAGATCAGAGGCGCTTAAATTTTTTATATGGCTTCTGCTGAAAGGCAAAATATTAACAACAGAGAATCTTAAAAAAATAGGCATCAACGGCCCATCCAGATGCCCCAACTGCTGCAACGCCGAAGAAACTATGCACCACCTATTCGTAGAATGTTCCTTTGCTGTTGATTGCTGGAAAAGGTTGTCTACCACAGGTAATTTACCTTGGAACCCTCAACATTCCATAGCTGAGGCAATCTACACTTGGAGAAAATGCTGCCCCTGGAAAGAAAAAAGAAGTAATTTGGTGAGGAGAGCATGGAACAGTCTCCCTTACACTTCGCTATGGCGAATCTGGCTAGAAAGAAATCAAAAAAAATTTCAAGACAAGAGCTCAGTAACAAGAATTATCTGCAACAAGGCCAAAAATCTCGCCCTAGAAACTATCTCAGTCAAGACTACAGGGAACATAGATGCAACAAAGTATAGTGTGGAAGAACGAGACTTCATAAGTTACATATTGGAAAAAAACTACAATGCGCAGAAAGGCAGCATGAAGGATGTACAGAGTAGGGTAGAAATCAGCTCCTGGAAAATCAGATTAAAAGATGAGGAGTTCACTCATTGGATCCAAAATTGCAATTGCTTTTATCTTTTTTTCGATGGGGCATCCAAATCAAATCCTGGTATAGCTGGAGCAGGGGGACTGATCATCAACGCCAATGGGGAATGCATCCTCCATTACGAGTGGGGTCTAGGGAAGGCCTCAAACAATAGAGCTGAAGCGTTAGCCCTGTTTTAGGGACTAACTCAGTTAAGCAAAATGGGGATAAAATCGGCAAAGATCTTTGGGGATTCTTCTGTTGTTATCCGCCTCATGGTTCACCAGAAGGATTCACCTAATACTCTCCTTCAGCAAATCAACAAGCGCAATCAATTGCTGCATCAGACAATGGACGATATACAATACTACCATATCCTCCGCAATCTCAACAAGCAGGCCGACGGTTATGCCAACAGAGCGTGTGAAAGGTCAGCAGGTAACTTGTGCTACAACTCCGAGGAAACCCACCAGCCCTTGCCATGAACCAAATTAATCAACTCAGTACCAAATCGGTCAGCACTGTCAGAAAGGATTGGAATCAGGTTTCTCAGGCTTCCCACAAAATCACAATCTACAAAAGGATATGGCAAAGATTTGATCTGCCTAATAATCTCATCATTCTGATCAGCCCCGTCAGCACCTATCCTCTCAGTCCTGCCTCATGGACTTCCCAAGATTGGTCTCTGACCTCCTCGCGCCTCCCTCAGGATTCCCTCATTTCTCTCGTGATTGGCTTTCTCCCCTTCTGCCTCCCCCCTCTTTAGCCTCCCTTTATATTTCCCTTCCCCCCTCCTATCTCCAGCGCCTCATTTGGTTCTCCTCTTCGTCGCTCACATCCCCGCCATCGTTGCCAAGAGGACTCGAGCCCTCTGGAAGTTTTCTGTGCGTTTTCCTCCTCGATCCACTGTCGTTCTTGCACCCGGGAAGACCTCTGTCCCCTGTGTGGTGGATTGTATTTCCGAGTTGCTTTCCTTCAATCGTTCTCGTTCTTTTTTCTCCCTTCCACTTCAGAGTATCATACGGTTTCTCCCCTCATCGCTCTTATCCTCGCCACTATCTCCAAGTGGGCTCTGGCCTTTAAGAATCTCTCTATGTGCTGTTGCTCTTTGACTCTCTTCAGTTGCTCTTACTTCCGAAAAAACTCAGCATCACGCGTTGTGAACGCTTCAATTGGACAACCATTCTCTATACACCTCTGTCTTCTATTCTCCCCTGCTTCAGCAAAAGTTATGGCTCGCAACGAGGACTGTTTACATTGTGCGGACCTGCAAGTTGAGTTGGAAGAAGTTAGGGCTCATCAGCGTGTTCTAGAGAACCAGCAGAGGATTCTGGAAACAAGAATTGAAGACCAGAATCGCATTCTCAATGACAAATATCGAGCAGAAATTGACCTCTTCCTATACAGAGTCGCTTCACTTCAGGAACAGTTCAACCATTTATCAAACAGGTGCAGTCATGCGGAAGAGTCGATCTCAATCCTGAAATATATGATGGACAAACGCAACAATGCAACCCCAAGCTCCTCAAGTGCCAAGCAGGTAGCAGGGGATGAAAAGCCGGAGGAATCTACTACAAGGCACATTAGTCATATAGAAATAGATTAAAAATGTTTTGCAAATGTCAAATTTTGTTGTTCCAATATGTAAGAATCTACAATAGTCCAGATAGTTTTAGAAGCAGAACAAGTAGGAGTAGGATCAAGGAGAAATATCTGTTTTGTAACTCTTTTGATCCAGGCTGCCCTCAGCACCTAATGTATCTCAAGAGCTCTGACTCCCATCTTTTTTTCAGCTACTAATACAAGCAACTGACTTTGTTGAAAAAAAAAAGAGTTGTTTTTGGTTGTTACATGATCAAAATAATTAAATTTGAATACCAAATGTTATGGCGTCTTAATGCTCATTGAAGGGAAATACGAAAACTATATTAAAATACGGTGAAGTTGAAGTATAGATTTGATCTTATTGACACTAAGAATTCCCTTTTTGAAGTTGAATATGTTTTATTGGTTCTGAACAATTTTTTGGCATGTGCTTATCCTCCTAGTTTTACAGAAGAAAACTAAATTCAGTTACCTTGAAATTAATCCAGGGTGACTATTTAACAGTTCGTTTGCATATTGATGTATTCTCTTCTTCTTTTTTTGCCCTCTCTCTTTTTTAGCTGGTTGAATTATATTTATTCTTAATGCTTTAAAAATTTCCAACACTATTGCTTCAAAATAATTTATTAGAAAAATAGCCTTGTCTCGTTAGAATTTCTTCTAAATGCTTAATTAATGGCACTATTATGTGACAAAGCATACACTGCACGCCAACTTGAATGTAAAACATGCTTTTTAGGACTCGCAAGAAAAAGCTAGAGAAATGCAATGTTTCTTTTTTCCATTGAACTATATAGCAATATATAATGCTAATAATGAAGATATAGAGATAGAAGAATCTAGCGAGGTTCAAAACCGAATTGAAATACACGAATTTAATAATATTGATACAATTTTTGTAGTTTGTAGCAATATAATGTTATAGCTCCATTGTCCGTGAAGTGGTCTTTTACTTTGGGCCTTGGTTGTTGGAGAGTAAGTTTCCCCTTGTCTGTACTTGTGAGAGATATAATACTCGCTAGATTTTACAATTTCTATGTCAGTTGTATTCATGGGTTATGTTTTCACTTGAGATAGATAACTTGGGTTATGTTCTTATTGTCCTTTGGTATGGTTGGCTCTTTCATACTTTTACTTGTTACTTTTAGTATAAGTACACTCCATCTATTGGGAATTTTTATTGGGGATGATTACATTTGAGTGGAAATTAATTAGAAGCACAATACATGTTCTTTTACTCTTTCAAAAGTATTGTATGGAAAAACACAATATAATAAAAATAAAAAAACACATATTGTGTAATGTACCCATTACCTTCTATCTCATTTGAGAGTATAGGATAGTTTTGAAACCACAATTTTTTAACTTCTATGTACTCTAATACCATTTTTTTTCAAACTCATACCTACTATCAAACTTTGTTAAAATCCATGATAATATTAAGGGGGCAAATTAGTATTATAGCCAATTTTAACAATTATAAACAATAATGATTATTTCAATTTATTTAGAAATTAATCATATTAGTAATACATAGAAACTTGTAGAGACACATATGTACGTGGAAACCTATAAAAATAAGAAAACCATAAAATTTATATCTAAATATTGTCGTTAAATCATTTTTTTTGCTCCAACCAAAAGGAGATACCTATCCCCAAAATTTACAAGAACCTACTTCAAGAAGCACCAACTCCCTGATCTTTACAATATCCAACTTGAAAGAAGCACCAATTCCCTAGTTTTTAATAGGCTCCAACCTAAAGAAAGAACCAACCCCCTGATGTTTTACAAGTTCCAACACGTTTTACCTACTAGTTCCTTCTTTCATAAAAATTTCAAACTCAGATCCACCTGTGTTTTTTATAAATCTTTATTTTGTACAACTAGAATGTTCTCCGATTCCATTCATGTTTTAAGTCTCCTGCTTGGCTTCACAAACATTCTTTGGCAATCTTCTACAATTACATGTCTCCAAGGGACTTGTTGGGAACCATGATTGTCGTTAAACCAAAACCCGCAGGTGTTAGTCAACGATCGCATCGCCAGAGATAAGGATCCATGAGAGGCGGTTAGTCCATGTCATGAAACACATGGGGAGCGCTGGTTTATCCAATATCTAACAATCTTCCCCCAACGCAAGCCGAATTTGTATCAAACTCGTGACCTATGCTTTGATACCACTTGTTGGGAATCACGATTGCCGATAAACAAAAACCCGAAGGTGTTAGTCAACGATCGCATCGCCAAATATAAGGATCCATGAGAGGTATTTAGTCCATGTCGCGAAACACACTAGGAGCGTTGGTTTATCGAATGTCTAACAAAACTTCATTTGACTCTACTTTATTCCTTCATGCCACAAAATATAGCAAACAATTCTCTACACAAACTTTACAAATGACCGAGGATTACTTCCCACGATCAATTGCCAATATTTGTGGCTTATTTTTATTGTAGTGGATTGGTCAAATATAGCAGGGCCGACACTTAGCCTGTATAATTTTTATTTATTTTTTCTAATTTTTCTTTGTTAGATATATGGTCTGGATGACTAGGATGCAACTTGGTCCCTTGGATATTTGGGCATTAACTTGAACTACATGAAACCATATGATGTGGCCGTATTCTAGAAAATCCAAATCAAGATCCATCTGAGCATGGAAAATTATGTTACTCCTGGATTCTTTACAACCCAAATTATACACTTCAACACCTAGAACTTCATTCTTTATTCCATAGGATAAGGAGTTGTGACTGTGGGCTCCTTCTATGTCAGCTTGTCGCTTCACTACTCATCAACCTTTGTTTACGTCCATTATAACATACCCAAGTTAAAAGTTCATGTAATAAAAGCTAATAAAGGCAAAATAAGACCACGGTTAAGAGACACTTATTCCAAGCTAAATGCTGGGTAAAGTATCCTAGTGGGCATCACTTAATGTGTTTGTGGCTAAGAGAAATTGGCAAAGACAATGACAAAGGCTTTGGAAAGGAAAAGAGGCATTAATTGGTATTTATTTTATGAAAATAAAGGAAATTAGGAGAAAAGGAATGTGAAAGGTCATAGGTTGCATGTGAAGAAGAAAATGAAGGAAAATAATGGAAAATGGAAGAAATTAGAGGCATGAATGATAAAAGACATCAGAGCATCTGTTGGGAGCCTTTTGTCAGTTCATTTTTGGAATTATTCTTAGAGAGGAGAAGAGCTCCAAGAGGAGAAGGAAAGAAAGCAAGCAAAGGAAGTATAATTAAAGCAAATAAAGGACAAGGATCAAGCAACTTCAGCAGGAATACTTATAGGTAAAAGATTGCATGCATGATTTCCTAGTTGGTTTTGACATGCATGTTGGTACTTGGTTCTTTTGTTTTCATTGGCATGGATTTTGTCAGGCTTCGAAAATGGATTTTAGCTTATCCTTTCCATTTCTGGATAGCCATGGTTTGATGGGACTTTTCTCAGTTTGAGCTTTGGATTGTCGAAAGATTTTGGATCCGAGTGAGGTGGTCTCGGGAAAATTCCCAAAGGCCTAGGAATCCCTTGATCGATAATGGTGGGATATACAGTAAATCCTGAGGGTGGAGACAAAAAAATTCATCAAGGTATTAGAAAAGGAATTCAGAGGCATCCAAGCTCGGTTTGTTTTTGTGATCTCGACACTGGTTTAGGTGAGGTCACAATATGGTGAGGGTGGAAGTGGTTTAACCTCTGGATTCCCTTGGTTGTTTATGGATTGGTTTATCCCATGAGATCCCACATTCATGCTTGGAATATGGCACGGGGGTGACTGGTTGAAAGAAAAAGTTGATTCAGCCAATCTATCGTTGAGTGGTACATGGAAGTCTTGAACTTCATGGATTTTGCTTATGTTTAATAAGAGTTAATTTTCTCTTGCTTTTGATGATAAAATGTACTAGTTATTATGTGGATTTAATGGTTGCTATCTCATTGTTATTTATCTGGTTATATTGGTTATAAGCATGATTATTTGACAGTTCTCAGTCATGGCTCATTTCATGTTTTTATTTTGAAAATGAATGAATAATGTGCAAGACCTAATTGGTGTTATAACTGCTAGTGTGAGAAGGCAATGACCCTTCTTGTTAAACCTTAGATAAGTTTTCAGTCCTTTATGTTCAAATTTGCATTCATGACTTGTAGGTTACATATTTACCAAGCATTTGACGAAATGTCAGTCATGGTTGGACCATGGTAGGTCAAGTCTTTGATCAAGTTTGTTATCAAAAGCATTATCTGTTATGAGTTCTGAAAGTTTCGTAGAGTTCTAGGTAGATGTTAAGCCCTAGCCTTGGAAAATAGACTTAAATCTCTCAGTCGTTGGCATAACACTGGCAGAAAAAGGCTACAGTCGCACTTAGGGAGGCTCATGAGAGCGATTGGAGGCTATTAGTTGCTTGGAGGCCTTGGCAAGGGAGCGATTGGGGCTCTAAGTTAGAAAAAATGAGAGTCATCCCAAGGGTTGGACACCTGGAGGAATCAGGTTGCTCCTAGAGGTCTTGTAGCACCTGAGAGAAGTCGGTAAGGTCTTAAGTTTTCGAATCCATTTCCTTAAGGTTATATAGGAGGTTGAGTCCTATCATAGTAGCCCCTCAGCTCATGTTTTACTTGGGAAAGCCAATAAAAGTGGGTAGATATGAGAGGGAACATGTTACAGGGTTGTATCAGAGCGAGTTGCACTCTCTTTAGATAAAGTCTGATGTTGTCAAGTTTATGGTTTTCATGCATGGGGTTATGGCATATAGTTGGTATGGTCATGCATGATGTTGTTTTGTTGATGTGTTGATATGATTATATGGATATGCTTATGATTATAAATGTACATGCTAATGTGGACTGATATTATAGATGAGATAAGCCTCCCTTGAACATCACTAATGTATGGATTTGGTTTTGGTATCTGTTTGGTTTATCTTACATGGTACACTTGCAAGATGAAGAGAATCAAAGATGACGAGCAAAATGGTAGACTATAGTTCTTGTGACTCTCCCCACATATTAGTTGGGCAACAAGGAGAAGAGTATTCTCTTGATATAACAAATACATTGAGGAGCTTGAGGGCAGAGATCAACCATTGCAAAGTAGACAATGATAGGTCGGTTGAGGCTCAATAAATACTTTTAAGGGCTCAAGACAAGTAAGTAATGGTTAATGAAACAATTCTTTAGAGCTTGTTAGAGTTACAGAGATAGGGACAATTGAGGATTAGTCAAGAGAAGGAAGAGAAAAATAATGGAACATATAGTAGCAGGTGTCGGTCCAGATATATGTTGGATAGAGGGGACACTGTTAGAGGTCGAAAATCATTGGATACACCTAACAGGAGGACTAGTATGTATGGGCATCATTCTAGTTACTCATCCAGGATACATTATCATATTCATCACTGTCATCATCCTTATAGGAGGGGTGAGTATTTACCTAAGGAGTTCAAGAAAGTTAAGCCTCTGATGAAGGCGGTAGAAGATGCAAAGGCATGGTTGTTTGGGATGAAGAAATTATTCAAATTGGATAGCTACTCAGAGAACATGAAAGCCAAGATAGCCACCTTGAGTCTTAAAGGGAAGGCATATATTTGGTGGGAAGATGTGAAGAATGTCAAGGGAATTCAGGAAGACAAGTTGATTTGGGAGGAGTTTGAGAGAATCTTTAAGAAGAAATGCTTGTCGAGAGGTATTATGATGATAGAGCTAAGGAGTTTTATGAGCTGTAAATGGGTTCTATGGTAGATGATTAATACACAAAAAGGTTCTTGGAGTTGTTGAGGTATGTGCCTTATCTCAGGGATGAGAAGGCCAAGATTCAGAGGTTCATTAGTGGGTTTCCAATAACATATAGATACCATATTGAGTTTGATGAGCCTAGATCGCTAGAGGAAGCCATCCGAAAATTGAAGCATTGTTATGAGCAATCAAAGTGCAAAGTTGAGCCTAAGCATGACTTGAAGGTTAATTAGAAAGTTAAAGGGAAGTGGCCATCGAAGCAGGGAAGACATCAAATGCATGTGAGAAATAAAATGTGGTTCCTTACAATAATTTCAATACAATTGAGAAGGGGCATGGGTCGCAGCCTAGAGAGCAGTAGATTAGAGGTGATGGTAGATGATCGTTGTAGTGTTGGATATGTGGAAAAGATCATCGTAAGAAGGATTGTCCACTATACCAGGGAGGTAAACCTCAGATATATAGTTCTCATGAGGCACAGACAGTTGCGGATGTTGGTCATAGTATTCCTCAGATCTATGCAGTTGTGGGCAACAAGCAGGCAGATCACCAGGCATCCATTATTGAGATGGAAGGTAAGCTCCATGGTCGAGTTATTTCTATTTTGATTGATCATGTTTCTAATCATAGTGATGTTAATGTTGGTTTAAGGGGGCTTGACCAAAGTGCATAATTTACTATGCACCAACAAAACCCTCAACCACTGGCCCTTTCAGCAACGACCTGCAAGCACATCGCAGTCTCACCCGAAGCAGTTATGGGAGGTTGCAGAACTAGGTTTCTGCAGCCAGAGGGATATCCGCGTTGTGGTGCTTGTGTGTTCACTTATGTCTTATATCTATCTACAACTTCGCATACATGAATAAATTCGCACTGATGATTAACTTCACAGATTGATACTTAACGCATAAACATAAAATGTAATATTTCGTATAATTATATAAAAAGCATGCATGTCAATATATATAATAACATATAATGAACGCAAAAAGATACTTAATACTTCACCAAAACTTCTTCTTTATTAATAAATATCTTCAATACATACACTTCTCTGACCTGCACACCCGCTGTAGGTGGTCTGTGCACTCAGTTGCAGAATCTTCAAGGCCTTTGTGCACTCAACTGTGAAGCCTTCCTCAAAACACAGACACAAGACATAAGTTATGATCAATCTACGAATTATATCTATGCTTAGCTATCGAAAAAGTATTACATCTTCTTTATATAGCTTTCCTTTCTACAAGACCATGGTCCACATACCATGGATCCGATAAAACGATGGACTAATACCTGATACCCATTACAAAATAAAGGACTTTGACCCACTCCAAAGATCCTAAATAATGCGTGATCTATAGAACTTTGCTAGCTCCATGCGCTCCGCTCCTCAAAATGTAGAGTCTTTGACCAAAACTTGGACCAAGTTGGGCTGTGCCCAACAGGCCCCCAACACTCAATCGTGACTCATCCTGAGTCACTCAGCTATGGTTCCCTTGATTTTCATTGCAATTCCATTGTAGACTGCATTATACTGTTGGGTTGTCTCTGCCATTTGTTTCTCCTCTCGGTGCACCTCTTCCAGCAATGCCTCTGTGGTTGGGCCAACAACCTTTTGCAATATTTGTGTCTTCCTTTTCTTTAATTCTTTAAGCTTTTTTTCGACTGCCTGAGAAAGTTGCAAGGCATCATCTTGCCATGACTGAGTTCTCTCCTACAAAATTTTCTCCTTCCTCCGAAGATCATCTATCTGCTTTTGGAGGTTTTTTCCTTCAATAATATTGGTGAGCCTTTGCAAGACTGGTAGGGTCTTCATAGCTGCTAAGATCTCATCGCATTGCTTATGCTTCACTTGTACTTCCTCCTTGATCTTCTGGATGTTTGGATCCTCCTGCAGTGAGGTCCAAGTCTGCATTGTATCATATAATAGTTTCCCATATTCTGCCACTATGTTGGAGATGCCTTTCAATGCTGCTTTTAACTCTTTCTACCTCTGCTCTCGCACTTCTAGTGGCATGGATGGCTGAAACTTTATTTGTAGCTCTAATATCTACACTTCATACTTGAATTTTATCTTTTCTAGTGTATTCTTTGATTCCTTGATTGCGAGGGTGAGATTTGCTACCTTCTCTACTGGTGGTTCCTCCTCACCGACCTTCACATATGGAACTGTGTTGCAAGTATCTTCGATGGATTTTTCCAATTGTTGTTGTTGCTGCCATGCATCGTCTCTTTCCTTAGCCACCTACTCCAGCTCCTTCTTCAACGTAACTTTCTCATTTTCCACCTACATCGTCAATGCCAAGGTTCGTTGTTCCTGCTCCTGTATCTCAGTTATTAAACTTTGATGGAATTCATGCAACACTTGAATGGGCAGTGTGACAATATTCGTGTTGACAGTATTCCATGCTTTGAATCATTCTTTGTCCTCCGGTGTGTCGAACAGTGGTGCCCCAGCTGGCACCTGCAAAATTCTAACGTCGAATTGTGTCTCTATTCTTCACTCTAGCTACAGTGGTTGAGTTATTTGTTCTGGTTGTTTTGTCATTTGCAACAACACCTTCAGCTCTGTGATGCCCTATTGTACCTCAACCAAGATCGCTCTATAGTGATTGTCAATTCTGTCCCATGTCTCCATTGTGAACTCCTAGACCTTCTCTTTGATCTTGCCAATGTCCCCATCAGTGAGGACACATGATACTGCGCCCTTGGACTTATATGCTTTCTACTTTTTCCTCTCGCCCTTGCATTTTTGGTACTCTCCTCCTAACAATAAAAGGTGACTCCTCTGATACTCCTGCACCATTGAGGGTTCCTCATGCTCCTGCTCTATTTCCTCTATTTCTATCTCTACAACCTTTCCACTTATACTTGCATCCTGCAGGGTACCCTTCTATGTTCCAACCACTCCACTGGGTGGAGTCATCCATTGTTCCAACCATCGTTGCATTACTGTGAGAAAATCATCTTTAGTTACTAAGTATGGAAATGGGTGCCATGTCCTAGTCAGGTCCTTTATTGTCTTCATATAAGCTTTGTGGAAGTCTATAATGTGACAATACTTCTTATATAAAATAGGTGAGAACCTTGGATGTTGATTCACCGCCATGTGTAGATCCATTGACATCACCACAAAGAAAATCCTATTCTTTGTTGCACGCATCATCTCCTTAGTAAACTAGAGAGAGGCATACCTCGCTTCTTCACAGATATCCACCTCAACAGATGGAAACTACAAGTCTTATGGTTCTTTCCATGCAACTAGCATGATGAGGATTATGAGCCAAACGTAGTGGAACATATTCCCCTCTTCCTGTGCTTCCTTACAATCTATAAAAATTCCTTGAACAGATAGGGAACCCAGTTAAATTGGACCCTTGCACTACACTGCGCAGCCAAATATACTACAGTTATAGGCACATCATTGGCTTTGCACTTCCTCATTATCTTACCTACTAAGATGTGCATGGCGAAACACACTCCTTGGTCATTAATGTAAATGATATCATATCCCCATGACTTCTTCACTAGTCTGAATTTTTCCTTCATCATTTGTGCCATCTCTTTGTCCTTATGTTTACCCACAAATTCTTCTGTGGGGTATTTTCCTTAACGAGGCAACATTGTGATTCTTCTTATCAACATCTCTTCAATTGGGATCCTTGAGGCATTCATCATGTACCAATGTGAGGAGTTGTCACACACAAGTTGTACTGGACGTGCTTCTACCGAAGTGTGGCACATCAACATGTTCAAGAGTCCCACTCTTTGCAATCTTGCATCCCACTGGTGCAGCTCTAGCCTCGTTACTCCACTTTCTGGGTACTGAACCTTTTTCAGATATCCACTTGGTTCAAATTACGAGCATTTACTTCGATTGTTAAAGTCCTAGTCTTCCATCTTCAATTGTGGGATCTTCCCCAACACTTTTCCATCAAACAACACTTCCTCTGGCAACAATGGAGCGAACATGCCAAACTTTCCATCCTTTGGATCCTTAACCATATTGGCACTCGGTTTTTGTGGTGGAATGTAGAGTGGGAGCACAATGGGAATCTCTTCGCCCTCTATCTCCATTTGGTGAAATTAAACCTCCTCTTCACTATCATTGATCTATTGAGGCACCTTCTACTGCATCAACTTCTTTCCTTTTTGCATGGGCTTCTTCCCCTTATCTTCTTTGTTCTTCATGCACACTTCCTGTTGTGTTTTCTTCCTAAGATATGTTCTTAGTTCTGCCCCAGAGACCTCAGCTGGTCTCTTCTCTTGCTTCTTCTATGGTTGTGGTTCTATGGGTGCCTACTTTCTCTGTGACCTTACGTGCCTTAGGGACATGGGTACATTCATTGCTTGTGCCTCCATAATACCCGCTAATCCTCTTTCTGCAAATATTCTAACAAGTTCTTTAAAGCTCTTCTCAGACATACAATAGCTCTCTTCTCTTCACACTTAGATGCAACTTCTCAAATTCTCCAAGCACAAAGTGTAAAATTTGGCACGAGATACTTTTTTTTTAAAACACATTTGAATTAACAACCCCATGATTGGCTAATATTTGCTCATTTAATGCAGGTATACGGCTAGATACAACTAGTTGTGATTCATAAATTCTCTTCCCCTGTGGCTCTTAATGATAATTTCCTTTTAACGGTAGATTTTTCCTTCCAATGATCATATTTCCGGCCAACTTCAACGAACTTTCCCTCATGGCACAGTCACCTTTTCTTTGTTGCAGTTCCTTTGGATTTCATCATACTCCTGAGTATCGCGCAATAATCTTCCTTCGACGAAGTCCCTTTCTGTAGAGTAGTTTATAGTCTTGCACCCACTTTCAACTTTAGGTGGCAATAAGACTTTCGTCCCTTCATTTTTTCATTGTGAAGCTCCAGGGACATAGTCATCCCTGTATATCTTCAATATGCTACCATTCACTCGTCCCGAAATTAGCTGACCATTCAACTTCACGAGTTGAACTACACAACCATCAGAGATGTGCTTGATGATATATGGTCCTAACAATTGTGTTTTAAATTTTCCTGGGAACTTTGCGAATTTCCTGTCATATAAAAATACAAGATATCCTTCCCGGAATGTCTTCTTCTTGATATGCCTGTCATGCCAAGATTTCTCCCTTGCTTTCTGTACTTGTTGATGGAATCTTGCTATGAACCTGTCTTCTTCTAGAGCTAGTATCTGTGATATTCTTTCCTTCATAATGTCAGGGTTTTCCATATCTGTGACAGATGTAATTCTCAAAATTGGCACAATGTATTCCATAGACATAACTTCCTCTTGTCCATATACCAGTCTAAATGGTGTCTGCTCCATCAATTTCTAGCATATTGTTCTGTATACCCATAACACCATTGGAATCCTTGAATCCTAGTCATCTCTATTCACATTACCTTCGTCAATGCATTCTCTAGAATCTTATTAAAATCTTCCACTGTTCCATTTTCCTGAGGATGATAAGGAGTGTTTTTTTGGTGGTAAACCTGAAATTCCTCAGTTAGTGCTTCAGTAGTCTTGTTTAAGAAATGTGTTCCTTGGTCACTCATCAGAATTTTTGGACAGCCAAATATGGATAGTATATATTCAAAGATGAAATTTGCGGTAGTTTTAGCACTGCAATCCTTCACTGGTTATGCCTCGGCTCATCTTGTCAAATAATCAGTGGCAGTGATGATATACCTCGCACCAGTCTTCTTTCCTAGCAGACTGATGGGTCCAACAAAGTCAATAGCCCTTTTGTCAAAGGCCTGTAAGGTTACCTGTGGCACTAGTGGCATCTCGTCTCTTTTAGATGGCCTTCTTGTTCTTTGACATACATCACATGCTTGACATAATTTTTTTGCATCCTAATGTACTGTGGGCCACCATAGCCCAATTCTCAAGATTTTCTGTGCAATGACTTTTCTTGCGTAGTGCCCACTTGCGACTCCTCCATGAACTTCTGTTAGAATACTCCGTCGTTTGTGTTTAGGGACGTATCTTCACAATACTTCATCCGGTCCCATTTTGTACAAGTGTACAACAATCAACAAGAAATGATCTACTTGAACTACCAACTTATTCTTTGCTTCATAGTGTACTCTGCGAGTGCCATTTTTGTGGCCAGAAATTGAATAATATCTATGACTCTAATTACGAATACCTGTACATCGGGCAAGTTATCTTCGATATTTGTGGGTTCTTCTCCTGTCTCTATTCTTGATAGATGATCAGGAACAACATTCAATTTCCATGGCTTCACTATAACCTCGAAGTCATACTCCTGGAATAATAACAACCATCAACAAATATTTCCTCCTAAAACATGCTTATTCACCAAATATTTTAGCGCAGAGTGATTAATGAACATTTTAAAATGCGCTCCCAACAAGTAGTGCCCGAACTTCTGTAATGCATATACCATAGCTAATCCCTATCTTTATGTCATGTTATAGTTCTTTTCCATCTTGGACAATTTTTTGCTTGCAAATGTTATGGGATGATCAATTTCCTGCTCCTGGCTATGCTAGCGCTACACCCAACGCTATGCAAGATGCATCAACATGCACATGGAACTCCTTCTTCTAGTCTGGGAAAACAAGAATAGGTGCAATTACCATCTTCTCTTTCAATACATCCAAGCTCTTCTGGCACTCTTCATCCCATTGAAAAGTCACATCTTTCTTCAACAATTTCTCCATCAGCGTAGTTATCTGTGCATACCCCTTTATAAATTTTTTGTAATAGGCAGTGTGTCCCAATGCCATGCACAATTGTCTCATTGTTTTTGGTGCTAACATGTTCACAATAACTGCGATCTTCACGGGATCCATCATTAATCCTTGTTTACAAACTACATGTCCCAACAGTATACCAAATGGTGCACAAAAGATGTAGTTCTTCAAGTTTAATGAGATATGGTATTGTATACATGTATCCAACATCAACCTTAAGCTTGCCACATGCTTCTTTAATAGCCCACAGACTGTCCAATCGTCGAAGTATACTTCCAGAAACATTTGTATATATTCTTTGAAGGTCGCAACTACAACTCTAGAAAAGATAGCAAGCGCATTATTCAATCCAAAAGGCATCACCATGTACTAATAAGAGCCCCACTTTGTAGCAAAAGTTGTCTTATGTCTAGCTTCTTGCGCAATTCTAATATGATGGTATCCTGAAAAGCCATCTATGAAAGAATATGCCTCCTATCCTCCTACATTGTCAAATATTTCATCTATAAACGGTGCAGGGAAGGGGTCATGTAGGCATGCATCATTCAATTTCCTTAAGTAAACACAAATCTAATTTCCCCTTTTGCCTTCTTTTCCTGAACCACCATGGGACTTACCCATTTAGACTCTTCGAGTGGTTTGATTATCCCAGCTACTAACATTTTGTCTAATTCTTCTTTCACCTTCTCCTTGTATTTTGGATTCAATCTATAAGGTCTCTTATTAACAGGCTTCACATCAGGCTTCAGAGGGATCCTCATAACTCCCAAATCCCCTACTATGCCCATCATATTTGAAAACTTAGTAGGGAACAACTCTTGATATTCATGCAAGAGATCTGTTATCTTTCTGACTGTGTCGTCATCCCAATAATCTCCTATTGTTGCTTACTTCTGTTCAACCTCTAACCTGTTGCAGCAGCTACAACCACCCTCCAAAATTTTGGCCTGCACCCAATTTCAGAGCCTCCCTTGAGAGTTTCACTTGATGGCTGTGCACACTTGAGTTCACTCCGTGAGCTCGTGTGAGTCTTCGCACCCACCTTGCTTGATCATTTCACCCAAGTTTGCATGTTGATGTCAAAGTCATGCTTGCGACCATGTTTTGGCATACTAAAAGTCTTCACTTCGTGTGTACTTGTTTTGTTCGCTATGAAAGCATTTGTCACACTCACACATGGAGTCAAACTTACTTTCGCGCAAATTTCATCATAGTCGGCCAACGATCAATCACAAGTGTCGCACTTGTCGCTTACACCATCGGTTAATCATGTTGAGCATGTGTGTCTGGATGGTTTGGGTCGTCTCCTCGTCAAGTCCTGTTGGTGTGTGTTTGCAAGATCACATGTGCATCTTTCACTCATTCACACACTTAGTCGTTTTATTGAAGTTTTGACAACCAGAATCCCTTCTGAAAGTTGGACCATCACCCTGCCATCGACTAGATCATTGTCATTGATAACAACATAGAAGCACCAAGCAAGTCTTTCCAAGCTGTGCTGATCACAAGCAATCCAATCAAATTTCATGCCGACCACCCAGATAGTCAGACCCAATAGCCACCCCAGGACTGACCCTCTCAAAAATTACGTAGGGGCCATTAACCTTGCGTGCCCATCCCTCTCTCCCTCAGAAAATTGTGCAGTTTTCCTAGTCAGTCCTCCCGATAGTCGACGGTCTACTCATCCAAGAAATTGCATAGTTTTCATGAGCATGCCTTCTACTACCCAGCAGTCCGCTCAGCTTAGAAATTGCGCAGAGATGATCAGCAGGCCGGCCTGACAGCCATAGTGAAGTTTCCCTCACTAGCAGCTCCTAGCAGCAGACTGTCAATTCTCTCTAGGAATTGCGCAGTTTCTGCTGCCAAGCTCCCAGTAATTGACTGCCTGTTCCCCTTGGGAATTGCATAGTTTCTGCTGCCATTAACCCAACAACTAACTCCCAGTTCCCTCTGGGAATTGCACACTTTTGACTACCAAGCTCCTGACTAGCTCCTCCCAAAAACTGCGCAATTTCTACCTTCTGATCCTCCTTGCAACCCGACCTATTCCTCCAGAAAATTGCTCAAATTTTTCCTTCCAGTCCTTACTTCCCACTCGTTCTGGAAACTGCACAGATTCTACCTACCTTTCCTTCCTGCAACCCGAACTTTCCCTCCCAAAATTTGCGCAATTTTGCCTTCCAACCTCGCGGGAAGTCACTGTCGGCTTGGATTGCCCTTCTTCGTCACTCACTAACTCTTGCGCAATTTCAACAGTGCCTAGAGCCATCATCCCACTTTGCAACCTCACTGCCTCTCTCGGTGACCTGCATCCGAAATGATCACGTGTCATGGTAGGCTAGAAGGTTTTTGGATTTGATGTCGTCTCGTCATGAGTGATTGCAAGCACATGTACACTAACAAACATGGTGCGACAATGAAAGGGATTAATGAAGGGAGCACATACAGAAGGACAGGTTCACCAACGGACGAACGAACACTTTTCACGAATGGATGGACGTGCAAACATACAAGATGTGCTCATGGATGGATGAACGGACGAACATGCACTTTTCACGAACATATGATCATGTCAAGCCTTCCAACATACAAGCAAGGAGCAATGTGCCAAAGCAACATCAAGCGAACCAATGACCATTGAAGACTTTACGCACCTTGCCATGCAGAGGTGAAGTTGTGACACACCATGAAGACATCCATCACCCAATAACACTGCAGCTCGACATGCACTCCAACAGCATCATGAATGTACCAGCACTGTCATGTCGAGTCGTGTCATGAGTCATGTCGTCCACATCTCTACTATGGGCCACGTTGTCAATCAATGGAATGTATCATGGAAGTCCAAGCGACCCATTTGTTGTACAAAGATTCATGTAAAGTTGAAAAGTCATGGAAGTCAAATAGTCGTGAGGGTAGTCGAACAACCACAAGGGTCAGTTTCACCCTTGGCTATAAATACCCCCTCATTTGTACATGCAATTGTATTTTCACCTTAGCTCCTCCCACATAGCCAAGAGAGTCTGTTATCTTTTCTTTAAGGAGTAAGCAGTGGCTCCAACGCCCCTCACACAGGGTTAGTGATGTGTGGTGTAAAGATGTGTCTTAGAAATTTCGCTTAATTCAAAAGCCTACTAATAGGCCAACATGTTTTCACACATGTATTATATATGTTGTAAGACTAATCTTTAACACTTGTAATGCATGTTGCTTGAACCTGTGTTTAACACTTGAAATAATTTACTTGTTGTAATACACATATGTTAATGAAAATGTGTTGTATATGCTGTTAACATTGTCTCACCCATGTAGATTACTCTCCCGGACATTAGACAAACCTTTCACATGGAACTTGCTATAACAACCATTGTACTCACACGAACTAATCTGCTGAGTGTTATACGTGTTATCTTCCCTTGTGTGTTGTGACTTCCGCATCTATGTATAATGTTTCACTGGAAGCTGTGCATGTCCTGTTGTGTTGTGTGTTCCTAGCAAAGTTGGGACTTCTCCCAACCGACTTGGGACTCACTCCCACCCTCTCCCTCTACGGTGAAAGAACCGTTGACACAAGTGACACTTACACTCACCAGGCACGTGAACCTCACTTCTCGGAAGACAAAGCAGACCACTCTCCTGCACTGACAAGTAAGAGTTGAGGCAAATATTTAGGATACTGGCAACTGGGCCATCTTATCAGATGGGATTCCTACACCAAACAATGTGAGATCCCATGATGTTGGCGGGTCCAACACCGTTAACATTTTGGCACTAGAAGGAGGGCCAGATGACAAGATGAGCCCGTACATTTGGGTTGAATCTCTTAGCCAATGAATAATACATGATTCGTGCTCCCCGGGTGTTTATATCATTTCTCCCTTAATCAGTTATAAATCCCCGATGAGCTTCTCGATCACTTGTCCTTGTTAAAGTTTGACGGTGAGGACAAAACGTCCGTAACTGAGCACATTTCTGATTTTCTTCATTTCTGTGAATCTCATGAAATCGATAATGATGAGCTTGTTTGCGTACTCTTCTTCCTCACCCTTGAAGGTCATGCTAATCGGTGGTGTCATACCCTGCCACCTGCTTCCGTCCATTCCCTTCTCACTTTCCTCAAGGAGCTCCTTCAAGTCTTCAATGAGTGTGACCACCAAGATGTCTATGAAAGAATCTCTTGTTTAAGAATGAAGCCTGGTGAATCAGTTGAGGAGTTTTATACCTGCTTCCTTCACCTATGTCACAAAATTCCCGAGCAGTTTGTGGACCTTGACTTCATGAGCCAAGAGCTAAAACGCTTGGTTCATGTCTCCCGAAATGATGAACTTCCTGATTTCCCTTCTTCCTCAACTCTTGCGGATCACGAGACACCTCATGTCTCAAAGAGGGTGCCCCCTCACAGCAACCACAAAACTAAGAAATATGTGCAGCAGGCCCCCCCTCGCAGCAGTTGCAAAGTTAAGAAATTTTCACAACATGTTCCCAATCCATCTGCTAAGTTGTCTCCTACCCCAACGAAGGAAATTCTAGAATGGTTAGGAAATCCTATGGTGAAAAGTCATCCCTCCATTCCGCAAGAGGACATCACCATTCCTAACCCAAGTATTAAGTCTGATCGACATCTCTACCATCCTCCATCATCTACAGGCCCTGACTCGCTTGAGCGATCTACTTCACAAGCTAGCTACGCGCACTTTCTTGATTGTCGAGTTGCTGGCTCAAGTTGCAGTCATGTGAAAGGTAGTCTCATCATACAAGAGGAGGAGCAAGACAATGAAGACACAATCAATTCCTCTCAAAACATTGAGCTTCCATTCTTGATCGATCCTCGATCCACGAATCTTAGTGAAACATCATGCACAATCAATTATTTCGATCGACCTCCAATCTTGGGCTGTCATCACTCCCACGCTTTTGTATGTTGTGATGAACGCCCAAACACATCATATGATCTATTGCCATCTCATGTACACTCCAACTAAGATCTGGAATGTGCACTGGTCAAAGCAGACATCCATATCAAAGCTTCCTTTGCACGTCACTTGCATGTGTGTCCTATCATTCACAACACATCAACATGCGTTGGAGGCACTCCACATTCTCTTGCTTCTTCATCTTCTTAGTTATGTACTTGATTGACACAAGGCAATGAGGTTGTCCATGATGAAAATAGTCTCAATAGACAAGACTCTTCCCACTCGTCATCATCTTGTGTGTTGCATGAAGACAACTCGTCAAGTCAGCTTATTGCAAATTTTGATGAAGCCTATGACAAAGATGGTTTTCATCCTAAGAGAAGTTTTGAAATCAGTAACAACAACCATCCTTAAGCCATGAATGATCTGGTTCACATCCCAAAATGCAATTTTTCAATTCTGGGAAGTTCCGGGACGTGCCAAGGAGTCGAGGCACTTCAACGTCTGTTGATGTTTATGTTAGGAACTTGCAACTTTGGTAAGCCCATCAAACCAAATCAGATCTCATTTCTCATTTTAGGTAAAATTGACTCGGGTTTGAGTCAAGTTTGACCTAGTTAAATAGTAGTGGTTTTGGGCACATGGTATAGTGTACCCATGGTATTATGGTCTGTGGTATTGCATGTAATGGAGCCTATAAAAGGTTGGGAATACTTCATTGTAATGTAGGACTGGAGGTGAGTGGTGAAGGCTCAATTGGCTAGATTGGCCAAGATTTTGGCCAATGCTAATGAGATCTCATTGGGTTGGGTTTTTCCCCGAATTTGGGGTTTTCCTGGATAAATATTATGTGTATAATATTTATGTGTATTGTTGCTGGTTATTTTATTATTCCTCTCTGTAAATCTCGATAAATCTCAATAATAATTTATCTCTCTGTCGTAATTTTCTAACAATTTGTATCAGAGCTAAGTTGGATTGAGAAGGACGTTTTTTGTTGTCAAGGGTTTGTATTGGCTTGGTAGATAGAGAGATAATTGAGTTTTGCTTGTAGATCTGGATCAAAAGCCATAGATTGAGAAGCAAAGTTTCACACTATTGGGTCATGAGAGATTCAGTGGATGAGGAGGATATGTGCACGTGGATTAATTAATTGATGAATTATGTACTTGAAAAGAACGCCTAGATAACTGGCGGTTACAGCGGCTGGTGACCCATGTAATTCTGTATATGGGTTCTTTTTATATGGACATTTATGTCATATGTACAAAGACAACAACAAAGGTAAACAAAAAGAAAAAAAAAATATTATAATGGAGTGAAATTTTTAATTTGCATGTAAATGGGCATACTGCTGTAAGACCTGGTAAGGCATGCGTACCCCTGGGTAATTACCGGTAAAAACTGGATTAAACCTAGGTAATAGGGGGATGTTGGGTTAACAAATCTTGAGTAAAAAAACTTTGAAGGGGGTAAGGGCTAGAGTGAGCGAGATTGTCTCACTTAGCAGGTTTTGGCTAGATTTAGTCAAGGAACCCCAAGTCAAGTTTAAGGGGGGGATTTTTAGGAAAAATTGACTCGGGTTTGAGTCAAGGTTGACTTGGTTAAATAATAGTGGTTTTGGGCACATGGTATAGTGTACCCATGGTATTATGGTGTGTGGTATCGCATGTAATGGAGCCTATAAAAGGCTGGGAATACTTCATTATAATGTAGGCTTGAAGGTGAGTAGTGAAGGCTCACTTGGCCGAATTGGCCAGGATTTTGGCCAATGCTAATGAGATCTCATTGGGTTGGGTTTTTCCCTGGATTTGGGGTTTTCTTGGATAAATATTGTGTATAATATTAATGTGTATTATTGCTGGTTATTTTATTATTCCTCTATGTAAATCTCGATAAATCTCAGTAATAATTTATCTCTCTGTTGTAATTTTCTAACATCTTACGCACAATCCGTCTATCTGCATGGTTGCACTTGACATGGATCCCTGTGTAAAGAATATTTACTATTCGGGGTATGATATTTCAAAATTTCAGATTTGTGCTAATGATCAAATCCACGAGTCTGTTACAACATGTTTGTCTTCATGCACCTCTCTTACATCCAATTCAGGTTGGGATTGTCTGCCCCTCATCCAATCATAGGACAATGAAGTTGATAATCTTAAAGACTGTCTCTATCTGGAATCACACTTATCAGATGTTCTCTCTTGTAATCAGCTCCTTGGTCTTTTTGCAATTTTTTCACGTCAAATCTACCCACTCATCACACCAGCAATCTCCTTGTGTGATGACGAGCGCACAACCTATCGCGCGAATCAAGTTACTCTCGTTTAGCCACACCCCAACTGGTTTCACACATTCATAGTGCTGGCATCCTTTCTACATTTCTGTGATGACCATGATGCCTCCGCACTTTTTCACGAGTTGTAGGTGGGTGTTCTATCATGCCTAGTGCACAACGAACTTGGTTCCCTCATTTAGAGCATTCAAACGATTGTTCAAAAGGTTTCTTTGATCACGTCAAACTGGGAATCCGACATCTCGACCGACTGGTCTGATTTCTCTTCTATCTTGGGTGGCTGTCATGCAGTTTATTATTTTCCCAACAATACATCTAATGACAGTCGCTTCACACACTATGATCTTCACCATGTAACATCTTTCTTCTTAGACTTTTGTCAAGCAAGTGAGGCACTTCAACCTGCATTGATGGTATGGAAGGCCCTCACTGTCTTGACATGACTGATGAGAATGACCAGATCTATCTATCCGTATCAGATTCCCATCGTGATCCCCTCTCTTGAATCAGGAATCCATCTTCTCAAAGATCACAAATCTTTCAAAATAGCCATCACAAATTTTATAATCCAATCGCTGAATGGCTGGAACAATCTTACTTGGCAAGTCATGTTGCAGGTAACAAGGTTCAGTCCTTCCTTGCACTCGCTAAGAAACTTGGTGCAGAACAATACACACTCGCAAGAGGTCTATGAGGTTTGTTGAAAAATGGTAGTCACAGAAGAGGTAAGCGTGTGTGTTGGGTGGTTGTGACACATTCTTCAGCCCACATGCGATACCTTCTCCCTTGTGTGCAAGTTTTGCAAGTTTTTTCATTTTTTGTTGCACACTATTTTTTATCTGATTTAATCGCTCGTATATTTGTGACTGCAGGTCGGGTATGCCTACAGTGGCTTCATTGGAAATTTCATTTCACGTAACCTTGACCGTTTAACGTAGGAATAGGAGTAGTTTTTGCTTTTTCGCTTGTCTTTTCTTTCTGGTTTGCATGATTGTTTGCTTTTCTTGTTTGTTGTTGTTTTCACTTTGTTTGATTTGCTTACTATTTTTCTTTTCGTTTGTTTGATTTTCTTAATACCTTACTATTTTTGTTTCCAGAAATAAGTGCTGCCAACTACTATGTTCTGGCTTTTGAATAGAGTATATGGCTGAGATTTGAAGAGATTTGTGACACTGTAACACTTGGCTAGTCTTATATATGTCTTCTCTGTGCTTAGTTATAACCTTTGGCCAATGAAGTCTTAACAGAAAATACGAGCCATTTGCAAAAGAAGTTTTGGTCCAACCATGAACCTGTGTCCACACTGGGAAGCCTCTTGCCTGTACTAAGCTTTCTGCACTGCGTTGTCAAACTCATCCAACTAGTAGAAACAAAGAAGTGGAAAATCTAAATGAGCAAGCCTATGTCAGAGGTCTTACGTGCTTCTTTGAAGGAAAAACCTCTTCTACTCTCAATAAGTCGGGATCCCTCTTCCGCCCCAAAAATAAATAAGTGCCTATGCATAGTCCTCTTTGAAAAATACAAAGACGAAAGAAGAGAAAGGCTTCCTGCGCAAATAGGTGAAATATGCAACTCCATCAGGGTACTGACCAGGCTCTCTGGCAGTGGAGCAATGCGTGTGTTCTTAAGTGACTCCGCTGGGGTACTATCCAGGCTTGCTAGCAATGGAGCAACACCAGAGATGAAAACTTATACTCTGAAAATCTTCAACTCGCGAGCCAAACTACCCTTCCCGAATTGAAAACATTGTGATCAAGCTGAACTTTTGATTGTGTTTAACTGAGTTGGTAAACGGTGAACCATGTATGTCCATGGTGTAAGTGGGGAAACTGGAGTAACCCGCACATCGATTCAATACTCCCCGAAAGACCAAGGCCCTGTGCTATAAATAAAGCAAAACAGATAAGCTAGTTCTACCAGTGTGTTGCCAACTGTTGTAGCGGCTACAACCACCCTCCAAAATTTTGGCCTGCACCTAATTTCAAAGCCTCCCTTGAGAGTTTCACTTGATGGATGCATACACTCAAGTTCACTCCATGAGCTCGTGTGAGTCTTCACACCCACCTTGCTTGATCATTTCACCCAAGTTTGCATGTTGATGTCAAAGTCATGCTTGCAACCATGTTCTGGCTATACTCAAAGTCTTCACTTTGTGTGTACTTGTTGTGTTTGCTATGAAAGCATCTATCACACTCACATACAGAGTCAAATTGATTATCATGCAAGTGTCGTCACAGTCAGCCAACAATCAATCACACATGTTGTGCTTGTTGCTCCACTGTCATTTAGTCATGTTGAGCATGTGTGTCTGGATGTTTTAGGTCGTCTCGTCATCAAGTCATGTTGGTGTGTTTTTGCAAGATCACATGTGCATCTTTCACTCACTCACACATGTAGTCATTTTTCTGAAGTTCCAACTACCAGACTCCCCTGTAATAGCTGGACCATCACCTCGCCATTGACTCGATCGATTTTCACCTAGAACAATGTAGAAGCACCAAGCAAGTCTTTCAAAGTTGCGCTAATCACAAGCAATCCAATCAACTTTCATGCTAACTACCCAAACAGCCAGACCCGGCAGCCACCCCGGGACTGATTCCCCTCAAAAATTACGCAGAGGCCACTGACCTTGCCCGCTCAGCTAACTGAGGAAATTGTGCAGACAAGTCGAACAGACACCAAGTGCCCGTCCCTGTCTCCCTTAGAAAATTGCATAGTTTTCCCATTCAGTTCTCCTGATAGTCGACTGGCTGCCATCCAGGAAATTGTGCCATTTTCATGAGAAGAACTTCTGCTACCCAGCAGTCCACTCAGCTCATAAATTATGCATAGATGATCAGCAGGCCGACCTGTTAGCCTTAGTGTAGTTTCCCTCACCAGTAGCTCCTAGCAGCAGACTGTCATCCCTCCAGGAATTGCGTAGTTTCTACTACCAAGCTCCCAGCAATTGACTGCCTATTCGACTTGGGAATTGCACAATTTCTGCTGCCAGTGACCCAACAACCAACTGCCAGTTCCCTTTGGGAATTGCGTAGTTTTGATTGCCAAGCTCCTGGCCAGTTCCTCCAAAAAACTACACAATTTATCCCTGTTGATACTCCTTGTAGCCCAATCTGTTCCTCCATAAAATTGTTTAAATTTTGCCTTCCAGCCCTTGTTGCCCACTCATTCTAGAAGTTGCATAGATTTTGCCTACCTTTCCTTCCTGTAGCCTAGATTGTCCCTCCCAAAATTCATGCAATTTTTCCTTCCAACCAATCCAGACCTCGCGGACAATCACTGTCGGCTTAGATTGCCCATCTTCATCACTCAATGACACTTATGCAATTTTCATCAAGAGTGCCCAGAGCCATCATCCCGCTTCGCAACCTTGCTGCCTCTCCCAGTCACCTGCATCCGAAATGATCATGTGTCATGGTAGACTGGGAGGTTTTTGGATTTGAAGTCGTCTTGTCATGAGTGACTGTAGGCACAGGTACACTAACAAACATGGCGTGACAATGAAAGGGATGAATGAAGAGAGAACATTCAGAAGGACTGGTTCACAAACGGACGAACGAACGATGCACGTGAAGAGATTTGCTTACGAACAGATGATCATGCAAATATGTGTTCGCGGACAGGCGGATGAGCAAACATGCAAGATGTGCTCATGGACGGACATGAACCTTTCATGAACAAATGATCCTGTCAAGCCTTCCAACATAAAAGAAAGGAGCAATGTGCCAAAGCAACATCAAGCGAACCAACGAATATCGAATACTCCACACACCTTGCCATGTGGAGGTGAAGCTGTGACACACCATGAAGACATCCATCACCCAGCAGCACTGCAGCTCGACATGCACTCCAGCAGTAGCACAAATGTACTAGCACTGTCATGTCGAGTCATGTCGTCCACATATCTACTATGGGCCATGTTGTTAATCAATGGAATGTAACGTGGAAGTCCAAGAGACCAACTTGTTGTACAAAGAGTCATGTAAAATAAAAAAGTCATGGAAGTCAAACAGTCATGAGGGTAGTCGAACAACCACAAGGGTCAGTTTCACCCTTGGCTATAAATACCCCCTCATTTTTACATGGAATGGACTTTTCACCTTAGCTCCTTCCACATAGCCAAGAGACTATGTTATCTTTTCTTTGAGGAGTAAGAAGTAACTCCAACGCCCTTCACACGGGGTTAGTGATGTATGGTGTAACAATGTGTCTTGGAACTTTCGCTTAATTCAGAATCCTACTAATAGCTAGCACGTTTTCACACATGTATTGTATCTATTGTAAGACTAATATTTAACACTTGTAATGCATGTTGCTTGAACCCATGTTTAACACTTGAGCTAATTCACTTGTTGTAATACACATGTGTTAATGAAAATGTGTTGTATATGTTGTTAATGTTGTCTTGCCCGTGTAGACTACTCTCCGAGACATCAGACAAAACTTTCACATGGAACTTGCTATAACAACTGTTGTACTCGTGCGGTCTAATCTGTTGAGTGTTGTTGAGTCCCAAACTTGCATCTTTCCTATACACCTTTCTAGACTTTTTCCAGTTACCTGGACCTCCTAAGTCATCAACATCATTTTATATTAATCATAAAAGAGCATTTAAAGTGGTCTTTAACTATGTTTTGTGTCTGCTGTTTGAATTAGATTTTTGCT
Organism: Pinus taeda; assembly: GCA_000404065.3. Lineage (NCBI taxonomy): Eukaryota > Viridiplantae > Streptophyta > Pinopsida > Pinales > Pinaceae > Pinus > Pinus taeda. Next base: position 130,659 of record APFE031355555.1, on the reverse strand, counting down.
CATTGAGCTGTGGAATCTTGTCACTTTCCGCAGCCATTTTGTTAAAGTCTATATTGCAGGTGTCTTCAGGCAAATCAAGCCACATGGGCAAGTTGGAAATGACACGGATATGGACTGAGTCCTATTGGCTCAGTCGAATTCACCAAAGAAGGCCATGGTCAAAGGTAGTCAAGCGGTGGTCAACCTAAGAGTCCTACGGTGAGAGAACTCCATTTTTCACCACGTGAAGACTTGCGTGGCTGTTCCTAAATCTCAGGGGACATATCAACACCTGTGGATTGCTCCATAAGCCGAATCCAACAACCACCCTCCAAAAATTTAATCTTCACGACAGCCATAATGCTAGATTCCTGGACATGGTTGTTCACGTGTCTCTTATCAGCGCAGATTGTAGGAAAGTAGTTATGTCATCCTCTGTTATAAATAATGCGTTCTCATACGCATAGTAGTTAGCTTTTATAATGTAATTTTGATTGTTAACGAGCCAATTGTGCCGTGACTTTTTTTTTCTGTGTTATGACTGCATTTTGAATACATGAGAAGACTCTGTTTATAAGCTCAATTCGTGGTTGATAGTTGACTGCCTGAGGTTGTGCAGAGGGCCCCTGTACACACCAAGGTTTTGTTTATTGTTGTATAGTTTCATGCTTTATTTCTTTACGTTCCTTATGCCATAATCATTCACGTGTATATATTGCATTGCTTATGGTATTCACGTTTTATTTCTGTCCATAATTTTACATGCTTTTATAATGCTGTTAACTGATCAGTGTCTTTGTTCCAGATTACAGTAGGTAGCTCGGGCATTTGGACATAGTTTTACAATGACTAATGACATGGAAACAGTCTTATCTTTGTGTTGATTTATTTTTCTTAGTTTTTAACTCCAGCACTGTTTTGTTTATTTCAGTTTTGTTCATTGGCTTTATTAGTTAGTTTAGATATTGAATTGCTCATGTCATTTTCAGTTACCTGCGAAAGCCATAGCGAGACTAATGGTGAGGGATTGAAGTATGAATGTGTAGTTTGATATTAGTTTATTTTTTTGCAAGTTAGTTATTGAATTGCTCATGTCATTTTCAGTTACCTCCGAAAGCCATAGCGAGACTAATGGCGAGGGACTGAAATATGAGTGTGTAATTTGATATTAGTTTATTTTCTTGCAAATTAGATATCAGATTGCTCAAGTTGTTTATGATTACCTCCGAAAGCCATAGCGAGACTAATGGCGAGGGGTCAGAGTATGAATTGATGTAATTTGATTTTAGCTTTACTTTGCTTGCAATTTTTGGATTTCTTTGAGTACAGTTTCTTTTGTATTTAGACAGCATCAGGGATAGTGGTTCCATGATCAGTAGTTCACTGTTTGTTTGATTAGAATAGTGGCACATTTTCATTTTCTTTTAGGAATTAATTTCATCATTGCATGTTGTAAAACCTTTTTTTTAAAAGTTTGAAGTTTTGGAAATCAATATAAAGGACATCATTGCCTTGAACATTATCCATACTTGTTGTTACACAAAAATATCGTCACCTTGATTATTTGCAGTCGGTATGGGTCTATCACCACCTATGCCAGCTTCCTAAGCAAGTCTCAGACCTCAGCTCTTCAAAACAAGCTTTAGAAATGAGAGAAAGACATCAAAAAGCAATGTAACTCTGGTTCCGCACTTTCTCTCACTTTTGCCTGTGGGCCAACACCTTTTGTTCAGGATATCTGCGTACTTATACGCTCTGTATGTAAAGGGAAGGGTGCGTACCCCTGTGAAAGTCAAAAGGCGCAATTTTTATCTTAAAAAACCCACTTTGGGTTAATTCTAGAGTTTTCTAGAAGGATTTCTGACGTGGATTGTTCGCTCGAAGTGGTTCATGCATCCCATAAGAGGAGGAACTAATCCCTTGTTAAGAGGAGCTATCCCTTTGAAGGAGGATTCTATCCCTTTGAAGGAGGACCTGGTAATTGATCTCCATTTCACTATAAATTGAGGCATTGGGTTAGTGGCTAGAGAGGTTAGAAGCTAAACTTTTGAGGGTAAATGCTAGTGAAATCAAGACTTCCTATTTGAGCTTAAGAGGAGAGATCACATACCTTTTTGGCTTCATTGGGAGTGAGTGAAGCTTGTCAAAGTAGAGGATACTTCTTGTTGGACCCTGAGAGGAGCTTGTACAGCGTCAAGACAAAGGTTGTAAAGTTCTTCTTCTTTTGAATTAATACAATCAAGCTCATTTTTCTCAACAAGTATCTTATGTTATTTGTTTCATGGACTCCTTGACTTTCATGTTAAATATGTTTTATAATACTCGTTATTCAGGTGCTACTTAATCATTTTCCTTGTTTGTGTTTGCAGGTTTGCGACAAAGGAACTTACTTGGATTAAAGAAGCGAACGCATCCCCTAACTAAAAAATCTTCACACTCATTTTAAGCATAATATCTCTTCAGGTAAAGACCATTTCTAGGTTTACCTAAAGAGACTCCGTCAAAGTCTACCAATTCATAGGCCCTTTTCGCTAGCTTTCGCTTGACAACAAAGGGACCATGCCGCATAGGCACGAATTTTCCAGCGCCTAATTTATCATTTGCTTGATCGTACAAAAGGACTAGATCTCCTTCCGAAAAATTTCGAGGGGTTACATTTCGATCATATTGAGCCTTAATACATTTGGCATGAGATTCGATCACTAATGCAGCATCGCGGCGATTCTCATCTAGCTGAGCTAAGTATAATAAACGTCTTTCCTCTTCGCAAGTAGCTGGAAGTAATTCGATGGCCATTCGCAATGACGGGATTTCGCACTCAATAGGTAACACAGCTTCCAAACCATAAACTAGTTGGAAAGGAGTGAACCATGTTGACGTTTTGACTGAGGTTCGTTACGCCCACAGCGCTGAAAATAACATGTTGTGCCAGTTTGACCGATGAATCCCAATGATTCGTCGGATCATGATGACTAAAACTTTGTTGATGGCTTCAACCAGGCCATTAGATTGTGGATAATAAGGAGTTGAACTGTCATGACGCAAGCCAAGTTTGTCTGTAAGTTCTGTCATCATAACGTGTCGAAAATGACGCCCATGGTCAGTGATAATCGCTTGTGGAACACCAAACCTAGAAATTATATGATTGAATACGAAAATTACAGTTGTTTTTCCATCTGCCTCAAATGTAGGCATCGCCTCGGCCCACTTAGTAAAATAATCTACCGCAAGGATAATATACGCATGCCCCCCGGCCGAGTGAGGGTTACATGTAATAAAATCGATACCCCATTTGGCAAAAGGACCAACGACAATTATAGGGTGAAGAGGAGCAGGTGGGGCGCACATCTTTCGATCAAAAATTTGACAATTGTGGCATTTTCGGACCACAGTAATACAATCTTTAAACAAAGACGGCTAGAAATAGCTCGCGCACAATATATTTTGGGTAGTGGCATACCCAGACATATGACCACCACACGCTCCAGAGTGACAGTCATTTAAGACCTTTTCGGCTTCCTCATGAGTCAAACAATGTCGGAAAATAGAGTCCGCTCCACGACGATAAAGAGTATCTCCAATAATTTTGAATTGTTGGGATTGGAATCGGATTTTCCGACGGTTGGATCATGAAAGATCTGGCCGAAAGGTTTGGGTTTCGAGGTAAGTGATGATATCTCCATACCATGGATCTAAAGTGCTGATCATAAACAAGGATTCGTCTGCAATGGGTTCCTCCGCCACAGTTTCTGTATCGACACGCAGGAAGTCACACATAAGTTCCGCAAAAACTAAAGATTTCTTTGACTTGGATTTTTCAAATTCTAAGTCAAACTCCTGCAAGATGACAATCCATTTGGAGTACTTGCCCCCCAGCAACTGCTTGGTCAAAATATAGATCATAGGGTTGCAATTAGAAATGACCGTAGTTTTGCGTAATAAAATGTAATGACGAAAATGTTGGAAATCTTGAACAGCTGCCAATGCCAATTTCTCCACATGTGAATATTTTAGCTCAGTTGGATTTAAAGTACGACTAAGGTAATATATCACATGTTCCGTCCCGAATTCATCTTCCTGAACTAGCACCATTCCAATGGTGGAATAGGAAGCGGCGAGATACAAGAAGTAGTCCTGGTTGTAGTTGGGAGGATGCAACAGCGGTGCATGGGTCAACGCATGTTTTAACACATCGAAAGATTTCTCATCTATCTCATCCCAAAATAATGAAGTATTTTGTTTCAACAACCGGGTAAAACCCTTTGTGATCTCGGCATAGTTAGGGATAAATCGGCGTAAAAAGTTTGCTTTCCCTTGCAAACTTTGGAGTTGGCGAAGACTCGAAGGAGGAGGCAATTTGATGATAGCTTCGACCTTCGAAGGATCGACGCGAATGCTGGCTTTTGAAACTACAAATCCCGACAGTCGACCCGTTTCAATGCAAAACACGCACTTGTGGGGATTCAACCGAATTCGATAATGCCTACACCTCATGAAGATTGCTCGTAAATGGACGATGTGATCAGCTCGATGTAAGGAATGAGTAGACAAGTCATCGAGATAGGGTTGCACAATGTGTTTTATATCATGAAAAGCGTAAGACATAGCCCGTTGAAAAATTGCGCTTGCGTTCTTAAGGCCAAAAGGTAATTTGCAATAAGAAAATGTCGCCCACGAACAAATGAATGTTGTTTTTGGTTGATCGACAGGCAAAATATTGATTTGATTGTCTCCGGAAAAGCCATCCATAAAGGAGAAAATTTCACTGCCGGCACAATCATCAATAATTTGATCGATATAGGGAGTAGGGTAATTGTCCTTTGGACATGCTCGATTAATGTCCCTATAGTCGATACATATTCTTATTGTACCTTGCTTTTTGTTCACGGGAACAATATTCGATACCCAATCTGTTAACAGGATTAGATAAATGAAACCTGCTTTCAATAATTTTTCAACTTCTGCTTTAATTGCAACAGCTTTTCTTGGGTAAATCTGACGCAGACGTTGCTGAACGGGTTTAGCGTCCGGGTAGGTTTTAATTTCATGAACTACAATTGTTGGGTCAATTCCTGGCATTTCCTCATAGGACTAGGCAAACACGTCGCGGAATTCTTGAAATAGGGCCTTGTATGTTTTAATTTCATCTTCCGTACAAGAGGCGCCTATATGAACGTTTTCAACAATTTCGGGCTTAACTGAAATGTCAAGGGGAATAGTTCTAAAAATATTTCCCAAATTTAACTCGGAATCAGGATGTTTCATTGGATTCTGAGCGTCCTTAACATATTCAGTTGTAAAGATTGATGAAAAATTGTTTTCGAAACAATCGCTCTCGGGTAAAAACGAAGATCTGTGATGTAGATCTTCCCATGGTAACTCATCAACACATAAAATTTCACGAATTTGCTCATCTGATTGAACAAGTTCGGAAAACGTTCTTAATTCCGAGTTTGATGTTGAAAACGAATCTTCATGGACTTCGTTCATTAAGTCGATTTGGGTTGATGTCGGGTCGGAAAACGACTGCACGGTCTGATATGCAAATTCATACGGACTTAAAGGCATAAGAGTACCAAATGAGTCTAGCTCAGTTTCAGAAGGTATGATCCAAGGATCATCATTAGCAATGGTTCCTAATGAAATCATATGAATGGTTGCACTAGAAGACGATGCGTTGATACGAGGGACAGGAAAAGTGCCCAGTAAACGGGAATCTTTAACTAACCCTACACCAACATCCTTATAAGGGATCGTCGCTTTGCCAACATGCTGAATGCTCTCAGAAGAGGCTGGGTCGGATGAAAAGTATGACAACTGGTCTATAGTTACGATCTTTCCGTTGTGAGGGAACTTTATAAGCCGAAAGACCGATGAGACAACAGTTGTCATAGCATAAGACCAACTACGACCCAAGAGAAGGTTGTAATCTAGAGGGGCATCAACCACCTCCACATCTAGATTAACGGTTTTACCTTCAACCCCTATAGGTAGATCCTGTAAAATTCCAAAAGGATGAAACCCACAGCCATTAAAGGCCTTTAGAATCGTCGGGGATTGATTTAGCGAAGGCGAACCAAGCGATCTCCAACACTATATCGACATAATACACGTGGAAGATCCCTCATCAATCACAGTCCTATGAACAGGTCTATTTTTTACTATCACTGGGATCTGGACAGCCATCTGATGAGGTAAGCGCGATGCACTATTTTCTAGATCGAAGATTATAAGGTTCGGGTCCTGAACGTCAACAGCTCCTATAGCCGACAAAAGTAACTTGTGTTGCGCTAGACATGATCGCAGCACTTCCAAAGCCGACATTGCTGAGGGTGAAACAGCTAAATCCTCAACAATGTTATAGTTTTGAGCTGCTCTCGCATGTGGATTGAAAGTAGACTTTCGAAGTATACCCTTGGCGAGTGGTTTCATTACTAAGTCTGGATTAGGTTTCTCGATCTGTAGAGGATCGGAACCGGGAGCTGAGGTTGATGGGTTGGAATGAGAAGATTCTGCTTCTTTACCATCAACAGGACTTTTGCTACCATAATCTTGCGATCGAGTTGCAATATTAACATGGGACATCATCAATATGGGTTCTTCATTGGCACTGGAGGATGAACCTATCATCTTACTGTCTTGAGCTAGAAAAGGATCCTTCAAAACAGCAGGAGTTTGGGAACCTTTGACAATTTTCGCAACCTTTGCACGATGAGGGCAGTCTCTCGTATAATTTTCTTCATCACAGATGAGACACGGATAACGAGGTTTACGTTTTTCATCAGTTGATTCCGCTTTTTTGGGTTTCTCTTTTGAATTTTTATCTGTTTTATTCTTCTTCTTCCCTTTCTTCTTACCACCGATTTTTGATTTAGCTGTAGATGACTCTACAACGTGAATATCGGCGGAAAGTTCTGCGGAAGACTCTCCTGTCGGGGAATCTGGTAAGGTTATGATAGGAGAAGAATTCTTGGAAGACTTCTTCTTACTTTTGGTATTAATCGTACCAATCATACCATCAGCAGCATGAGACCCTGAAGGAGCAGCAGCGATTTGATTTTGTTTGGGTAGATCGGGGATTTTCTCGTGTAACGTACCTGATTGAGTATAAACTAAGTCAAGGTACTGTGCTAGAGCAATTACTTGCTCCTCAGTAACTACTCCGGCCTTAGCTACATCCTCAATGATCTTGGGCAGTAAAGATTTTACAAACCATTCAACTAAGATCTGATCCGGGATAAAAACTTTCACTAAACATCGTCAACGTCTCCATTCATGGATATGATCTGAAATGTAAGTGGACGTTGACTGCTTTAACGAAGTTAATAATTCTGTGCCATTGTCATATCTGACCGGCAACTGAAAATGAGTTAAAAACGAGGTAGCTAACTGACTAAAGTTATAAAAAGTGGCTCGCGGTAAATCGATATACCATTTGGCCGCAAGACCAATTAGAGTGCATTGAAAAAGACGTAAACAAATAGAATCATATGAAATGGAGTTGGATGCACACCATAGATGATAATTCATCACATGGGTTTGACAGGTCCTCTCCCGGTTTACCTTCGAATTTCGGAATATCACTGGGCAACTTATGCGGCATTGGCGGCCAATACGGAAGATAGTTGATTGGATCGTTCGTAAGGCGTTTCAAGTCAGGCAAGTCCAAAGTTGCGATAAATGGTAAGTGACGGTTAGGGTCCCTGAAACTTGGGGTCTGCAGACAAGCCCCAGGAGGAGGATATCCAGGATAACTAGGAATGGGAATCGCATTTGGGATATTTTGACCTCCTTGAAAACTAGGATTAACCAGACCATACTGGGGTTGCTGAGGTTGTTGATATGTATACCCAGGGTACGGTTGATACTGATAGGTTGGTTGCTGCGCAGCAGGACCGTATTGATACTGTCCTTGGTATGAAGGTTGATTAAATTGAGGTTGAGAAGTGACAACTATACTTCCTACAGGAATCTGAACCGAAGTTTGGACCGTAGATCCAGACTGAGGTAAAGATGTCTGAGGGGTAGATACAGGAACAGTAGAAACCAGATCTGTCGATACTCCAGAAGAAGGTGGGGTAGATGGAGTAGATGTTGTAGTAGTTGCAGCAGACATTTGAGACGGAGTACGAGGCGTACTAGGTCCAGACTGAGAAACTACAGAAGGTGCAGAAGTTTGAACAGTAGACTGGATGGGTTGCTGAGATGGACCAGCAACCAAGGGTTGTCCAGGTTGAGATGACGGCTGCACGTTCGGTTGCAAGAGCTGCTGAGATTGAGATGGATCCCACACTAAGTTTGTTCTGGGGTATGGACCTTGAGGATATTGAGGGCCATAACCGAGTTGAGTGTAGGGTTGATAATATGATTGACCAGAAGGCGGTTGCTAACCTTGAGATGGGTACTGACCTTGGGGTTGATAACCCTGAGGCACATACTGATATTGGGGTTGACCTTGAGGTACATATTGATATTGAGGTTGATTTTGGGGTGCATATTGATACTGAGGTTGACCTTGGGGTACATACTGATACTGAAGTTGACCTTGGGGTACATATTGAGTCTGGGGTTGACCTTGAGGAACGTACTGTCTCGTAGGTATGTACTGTCCTTGAAGTTGTCCCCCGGGCGCAAACTGAGTACCTTAAGGTTGCCCCCCAGGCATATACTGGGTACCCTGAAGTTGCTCCCCGAGCACATACTAAGTACCTTGAGGTTGCCCCCTAGGCGGTAACTGACCACCTTGAGGTTTAGAACGTGACATCATTAGAATATCTTTTACACTCAACGGTTTAGTACCACTACTTCCAGTTAACAACTTCTTTTCGGTAGGTTGAGGAGATGCTCTTGAAAAACTACCAGAGATAGACTGATACCCAACGGGAACAGAAGGACCGCCATACAAATAGGTTTCCAGAGATTGAGAAAACATGGATGATGGACTAGACATATTCAATGCAGGATAGTAATCTCTAGGTGTTGGGTGATAAAAAATGCGAGGTGGTGAAAAACTTAGTCCCAGATTTTCTAAAAGATTAGTCAGTGAATGGTACCAAGCACTGTTCCTAGGTGGACTATAAAAAATCGATTCACGCTCCCTAAGGTCTAAGATAGGTCGATCTTCTAGAAAAGGAAAGCTTTCTTCGATGTCTGAAATGGCAAGCTCTTCAATAGCTATGAGTCCAGAAGGAAGATCTTGGGTAATTACGGTTTCTACCCTAGGGAACTAGGACCACTAGGAGATGGAGAAACAAACTCTGGTACGGGAGGAACAGCAACTTCAGATTCGGGTTCAGATACTTCTGGTTCTTCACCTATATCACTAGTAGATGCAATACTACCAGTAACTTCTGAAATTACTAACGGTTGAGAATCAGAATATACTACCAAAGAAGGTTCTCCTTCTTCAGGTGACCCACTTCTATTACCACTAGGAGACACGAGGAATTTCAAGCCTTCAAGCTGACTTGGTACATCCTCAGGAGGTTGACCCCGAAGTCTACAGGATGTCCTCAGTAACTCAGGCATGTTAACAAACTCAGGGGATTGGCCCCGAAGTCTACGGGAATGCCTCGGTAATTCAGCCACAGTTAAAGACTTTAACTACTTTACACGCAAACAAAGTAAAATCTCAATGAAAACCACCTAAAGTCTCTAAAGAACCAAACAAATTGAATCACACGCCTAAAGAATCTAGGAGATCAAGCACACACAAATAGTAACTTTCCGGACCGAAAACACTAGTTGGTGATGAAATCCAACGTCGCAGAGTTCGATATAGAAATATCGGTTGGAACAGTTACCCCGGCAACCTGATTAATGAATAGACTGGCACAAGTTTCTCCACTTAACCGTCTCGAGTGAAGAGAACCCCCCAGAAAATCCAAGTGAGTCTAGCCGACGTCTGCTCCAGGTACAGTGGGATCTTCCCGCCACCATCACCTTAGGAAGAATCCTATAGAATGTGGTCACTAAGGTTACCAACAGAAACAAATATACCTGGGGGAACAGTCTACGATCCGATACGCACGCAAGGGCAGAGTAGCAAGCTCAATCCCCTTGAAGACTCCTCGACATAATCCGAGGTTTACCAACAAGTGACCCCAGGCTCCTCGACAATGGTTAATCCGAGGTTTACCGTTTGTAATATGTGAATATATGGCATCGTTCCCAATGAGGAAGGATTGATTCCCACACTGGTTCAGACACGATCTCGTGCTTCTCCTTTAAGAGGAGCTTTCCCAGAGCATAGATGCAACAATTGGATTTCTCTCCTACCGCAAGATACAGCTACTTGTTTTTTTTACTATCTTGGAGAGTTAAGTACTCCCTACTCCAAGACACTAGCCTAAGCTATGTTGGTGTAATAGAGCCCTAGAAATAAAAAGATTTCTAGATTAATTTTACTTTAAGAGTTACTTTTATTGGTTTTTATTAAGTCAAGAGGTACGGAGATGAAACTCGTGGTGTGAAGACTCAACTTAAAATCACTAAAAAGATGCACTTAAGATGATTAAACAATCTTTTCTCTTCAATGAACTTCTAGCTAGGAAAGAGTTTGAGAATGCAAATGCATGTAAACACAAATCTTTCTTAACAAACAAATTTAAAGAAGAGTTTTTGTTCCAATGCACTCAAAACAAGACAACTAGTTATTTGCACAAGAATTTCCTTTTTCATTCAAACGCTTAAATGCTACCAAAACAAACTTTTTCAAAAGAGATTTTTGTATTTTTATAAAAACACTCAAAACTATGATTGAAGCAAATCTTAAGAAAACTAAAGCAAATCTGGATAAAACTATCAACAAAACAAATCTTAAGATCTACAAACTATAAAAAACTAAATGAAGTAAAAACTTACAAAATATTTTTGTCTTTCAAGGATGTTTTACTTGGCAATAAGCAAACCAAGGACTAACTTGTCCAGAATCACAAATCAGTCAAAAACAAGCGATCTTTTGTTCTTTTTGTAAAAATGAAATCCAAACTTTTAACACAAGCTTTTCTAAATTTTGGAAAGAGAAAACACAAGATGGATTCCTCAACAAAGGTTGATTTCACAAATGGTCAAACTCACAAGAAGGCAATAAAAACCAGGGTGATCTGAGGCTTCTATGCTTCTAAGCTCTGAGCTACTACACGACCAAAATGAAAATCAAGACCGGCAACCAAAACTTCTAGGAATTTCACCTAAAACCCTAAAACCAATGAAATTAGACCAAGGAAAGTTTTCAACAAGTCACATGCAGGTCTGGGCAGAGGATAACAATACCTAAACTAAGATAAAACTAAATAAAAGAGGAAAAATCAAGTTTCTCAAAAATTTAGCAGGGTCCGCAGGCTCAGAGTTTGCACAGGTGCATGCCCGCTCTGTGTACAAAGTAAAAGTGCATAGAGGTATGCACTGTGATACAAGCATAGGTCGCGGACTTCTCCTAAAGTTATGAAAAGCCAAAACAAACCTAGATTCACTAAATCCACCCAATTCCACACAAAACAAGCCAAAAATAGAAACAAAAAGGCAAGTTTCTCAGGTCAAAGAAAAAACAAGGAAAACAATCAAGTCCCCAGTGGAGTTGCCATTTTGTCACGCGGAATGAGTCGAGGTTGCAGACAAGATCGACCTTCCTAGTATCTACTGATATCTAGTGACGAGCAAGCCAATCAAAAACTATCTTTCTCTAAATATGCGAGTAAAATAAAGGCAAACAAGTGTTTTAGGCCTACCTTGGGTCCAATGCAAGTTTGTAGAAGCCTCGCTCCCTTGCTCCAAATGAGCTTCCTTGAAGTGTAAGTCTGCAAACACAAACAAGCAAACAAATTAAATAGCACCTGAAAAGCCAATATCATAAAGCATATTCATCATAATGATCAAGGAGATTATGAAACAAACCATATAAGACAATTTGTTGAGAAAAAAGAATCTGATTGTATTAATTCAAATGAAAGAAGAACTTTACAACCTGTGCCTTGATGTTGTACAAGCTCCTCCCAGGGTCTGACAAGAAGTCTCCTCTACTTTGACAAGTCTCATTCACTTCCCAATGAAACCAAAAGGTATGTGATCTCTCCTCTCAAGTTTAACTAGGAAGTCCCAATTCCATCAACATTTACCCTAAAAAATGTTCAGCTTCTAACCTCCCCAGCAACTGA